>PVIC010020533.1:0-29447 GCA_004025085.1 Thryonomys swinderianus
AAGCCAACCTTTAAGCTGGGTTTGGCAGTAAGTCGAAAGAAACCAGTAATCAAATATCCTTCCAGGGGGACATAGGTAATAAAATACATTAAATCATAGTTTCTTTTCTTGTCTTGATATACGATGCTAAGGTAGGAAAGATAGATATGGATGTTCAGGCAACCACGTGGTCAAATTTTAAACATGTTATCATAGAGGAGACCTTTTAGCCCTGTTAGTGTTTGGTGTGGAGCAAAAAGGAGTGGTTAGGGATGGGACCAGGTCCCTCTTGTCTTACTGCTTCAAGGTTTTCCATATCTTTAACAAAGCATCTGGAGCATTGTTTAATTCCGTCCTTTCTATTATGATACCATTCCAGGGCCCTTCCTTTCCCAGTGACCTTCTTACTGTGCCCCTTCTCCTTGACTGAAATCAGGATATAAGCAGGGTCAGAGAGTCCTCAGTCAGGTTTTGTTTGTTTGTTTTAGTAAGGACAATGATATCTGTGACAGTGGGTCAGTTTATATCCATCTGGGGAAGAAAATGCCTAACAACTTTGACCTTTGAAAGCAAGTTCTGATTCCTTATGATCTGTGCTAGTTGTAGAAATGGACTGTGTCGATCCTTACAGTAAACTGCAGTAGATTTCAGAGCAGTAGGCTGCTGCCACTTTGGACTGTGTGAGGGAAGGCAGTGTAGACCCCACCAAATGAAAATTTAAAAATGTAGGAGGCCATGGGCAAAGGAAGGATATTGAAAGGAGATTTTTCTGAAGACACATTCCTTGAAGTCTTTCATAAGTGGAATTTTAGGGTTTCAGAGTAGATATAATTGAGATGTCAGAGCAAAAGGAATCATAGGCTAATTTTTTTAAATTGAAAAGTCTTATGTGAAGTGTTTTAGGAACATACAAAATTTCATAAAAATAGACAATTTGTGTCTTTGTTATGTATAGATCTTTAGTCATTAGATATGGAAGGCTACTGAATCAAACATTGGTCATCTGAAATGCTATCTCTGACTTCATCCGCCTGTCCATAAATGGCTCAGCTTTAAAAGTTTAAACTTGGAAATATTGTGAGTTAAGGAAAAAAGACATTAAGGGCCTGGGATTTCGCTCAGTGGTGCTGCACCTCCCTTGAAAGCGCAAGGACCTGAGTTCAATACTTGGTACCACAAAAAAGAAAGACATTGTTCTTTTGTTAATTATTAGAAAGACAGTGCCCTTAAACTTCTACTAGAATTCTAATGGTATGTATAGCCATACATTTTTGTATAGGAACAATATAATTTCATAGGCATTGGACTTCTCCTGTTAAGAGTCAGTGGTGGTATTTTCTTGTTTGTAGTTTTACATTTGGTCTGCCTACTCTCATCCTACCTATAGCACCTATAGATTGAAGCAGAAGGATTGCACCTATAGGTAGGGTGAGTGGACAGTGCATCTAATTCTTGGTATTAACCCCCTTGATAGATCAGAAAGGGTAATTATAAACCCAGGGAATGAGTTCTGACTGCCAAAGTTACCTTATTTGTATTCCTTTCTAAGTCATGGAAATACTCTCTGTGATAAATGTGACATCTTTTTTTGTCTTTTTGTGTGTGGTACTAAGGATTGAACGTAGAGTCTTCATACTGAGCTACATCTCTAGTCTCTTTAAAAAAATTTTTTGCTTTGAGACAGAGTATCTCTAAAGATTGGCTGGGATTGAACTTAGATCCTCTTGACTTGGGCTCCCAGAGTGCTGGGTTTACAGGCACCTTACCACACAGAGGAGTCATAAATGCATTTTATGGTTTGTTACTTGGATAGGTATTCTGTGGTAAAAGACTGCCAAAAGGCATACTTTTTGCATTAGCTTTATAATCTAGGATTTGTTTAATTATTTATATTGTATTACAATGCCAGATAGTGCCATGTAGCCAAAGTGGCTAATGTCTGTTGAACTGTGATCAGATAACATATTAGGTAACTATAATTCCTTTCAGTCTTTTCTGGCAGATATTAATTCTGTCATAAAATTCAATAACTTACAGATTTTCTATGTTAATTTTTGACTGTTAGACAAAAGTTTGTCTTTCCCCACCCCTAGGTACTGATGATTGAGCCTTTGGATTAAATTGCATCCCCAGAACTTTTAATATTTTGAGACAGGGTCTCATTAAATTGCCCAGGTGGGACTCAAACTTTGGGTCTTGCTGCCTCAGGCTCTGTCAGTGCTGGGATTATAGGTGTGTGCCACTGTGCCCATCTGGAACATTACTATTAAAAGTTGACTTGGTTCTTTCAGAAGAGCTTTCTAATCTGTTTTATTTTTATATTCTAAAAACATTATCCTTTATAAAGTGGTCTAGCTGGGTGTGGTGGTGCATGCCTGTAATGAAGCACTTGGGAGGTTGAAGCAGGAGGATTGCCATGAGTTTGAGCCCACCTAGACAACATAGTGAGTTCAAAGCTAAGTTGAACTACATTGGGAGACCTTGTCTCACAAAAAAAGGGTTCTGCACTGTAGTTCTTCTAATAGTGGTAGGGGTGGAGCTGTGGTGTAGTGGTAACGCACTTTCCTGGCATGCGTGAGATCCCAGGCTCAATCCCTAGCACTGGAAAAACTAAAGTACATATCTAAGGAGAGAGTGCTGATGTTATTAGAAGATGAAAGTTACCCAGGCATGATGCCAAGTAGCAGATATTCATCAGGAAAGGATTCAGAGACCTGAAGGGCACTACCAAAGCCCAGGACAACTTTGGACTCCCAGTTCTGTACTCGAGCATGAACTGTCCTCAAGCTGAGTACATTGTGGCTCAGTCCTAGTTGAAGGACTACTGCTATAAAGTTCGATGTGAAGGGAACAACTGTTGAGTTTGAAATACACATTTTAAATGAAGTAAAAATTTGGCATCCAAGTCTTCTCTAATTTTCTTTGCTATTCCTTTACTAAAAATTTAATATAAGTCCACCGAGCTTTCTATCGTAGCTACTGAAGGTAACAAATTAAATTAGTTGTATGGGTGTTTCATTTCATGGCTTTCACCGAGGTTAAATTTATTGTTATTGAAATCATACATTTGTTGTCATAAGTAAAAACAATTGATTCCCTATCTGCCTCTCACAACTCTGTTTTTCTAAATAGAAGAGTAGCTTGAAGAATTTATGAGTGGAATTTGGGAGTTAGGGGCAAGGCAGCTGCTTGGAGGGGAGTGTGTGGGTGCCAGGCAGGGCAGCCCAGAATGCCAGAGATGCACAAGGGTGAACCCGGGGCCTTCAGTAGAGGAGCATCAGTGGCTTTGGTGTGGACGTGTGCTGCTTTTACTTTTATTGTGTGCCATTCAGTTTGTCTCTTTCATCTAGTTTAGTGTTAAATAAATTCTAGTAATAGCACTTTAAAGTTTTTTTCCTATTTTGCTGTTTTATATTTAATACTCCACATTTTCTGCTTTAATTTCAATATTTTATACTTTTTGCTTTTGTTTTTCAATATTTGTTCATTATTTTAAAAAGTTATGGAATAGGGTATAGAGGAAATCTTATGCTCTTGAGATGCCGGATACTCTTCTCTACCAGTAGGAAGCCCTTAACCCTGATAGTTGACTATGTGTTTTATTATGGCAGTCAGATCTCTCTATGGTTCGGTTATGCATCAAGAGTCTGTGCCATATCTCCTGTGACATCTTGTGCTGCAGAAATCTCTGTTCTTATCATGAGGTTCACTTCTTTTTTAAAAGCTCTTCCCAGCCTATGTAGAACATACCTTTTGCTCTTTTCCTAAAAGATGATAGAATAACATTTTGCAGACGCTTAAGTCCCTGCAAATGAACTTGGTTTATCTTTCCCTAAGTCTCAAGGTTGATTTTCCCTAAAATAATGAAAATTCTCATAAACATACTCTATCTAAAGGGCCAGCTGGATTGAAAACTCCCAATCGTTCTCCAGATATCTTCATTAATGGAGCATACTTTTCATGTCATATTTGGTTCAATAATATGGAAATTTTTCAGATTTTCTTTGTCTGTCTCTTTTTCTCTCTTTTTCATTTTTGAGACAGGGTTTCATTCTGTAATCTAGTCCAGCCTTGAACTGTGTAGCCTAGGCTGGCCTTGAATTTGTGGTGATCCTCTTGCTTCAGCCTCCTGAGAGTTGGGATTACAGGTGTGTGCCACCATACCTGGTTCAAATTTTCTCTTGATGTAGAACCTTAGACCAAAACAAATCAATGTTTAGCTGCATTCGATTTTGTAGTAAATCAGTGCAGCTGTGTGCTTTTCTATTACATTCTGGCCCTTTGTATAATGCCTTGTTTACTAATTTTAAAAGAGGCATAAAGAGCTTTATTAGGCAGAATTTAAAGTATATATGCAAAGAAAACAGAATGTGGGCCTTCAAGAGGTGCATTATAATCTGAAGTTGTGAGTAGTTGTTTTGGAAAGTGGAAATCTATGGAATTATGAATCCATAGAAAGTTTGGGCTTAGCTTACAGGAGAAAGTGATTCCCCACCCACAGAGAAAATGTAAAACCTTGTTTAGAGAATTGTGCTCTTTTTCAACAAAAAGAATTACTTATGTTGCATGTTTGCACAGATAAGTGTATCCAGCCCCATGTTAGGAAATAGCATCAGGTCTGTCTTGATAGACTCTTACCATCTTAAGGTGACTAGGAATTGGTAGGAACCATTCCATAAGAGTAGATTCACATGAGTTTCTATACATGCATGATAAATACTGCTCTCTGAAAACAAGTTTGTGCTTTGCTCTGATACTTACTCATCAGTGCAGTGTATGCTTTGGTGACATCAGAGATAATCGATCACAAAACTGTGGAACTTGGCCATGAGTATACCCAGATGCCTGGCAGTGTAACTCTACCCTCGTAAGTTAGTGGAGGAACAGTGGCCCCTCACTCCTCTAGCAGAAATCTCTTTCTAAGATTACAGGGGTTTGCCTAGCTTTAGAAATGGGTGATTTTGTTTCTTGACCCAGGAGTCAGTGGCTCTTTATGTTAGTCTATAGCCATGCAGGTGGACGTTTTTACATCCCAGTCTAATGTCATGAGCAGAAGGCTCTTTACGTTGTACTGTTTAACTCTGCGTTAATATTGTAAGTAACCTATTTAGAGCGGGCAGCAGAAATACAAAGGTAAGACAGTTCTTACCATTTAGCTGGCAGGTGAGTTGATCAAAGATATATACAGTGTTTTGATATGTGCAGTACTGTTCAAAGTATTTTGTGCATTTCAAGTACTCCTTTTATAGGGTACATGTGACAAAGTTGGGTGAGGATATCATACCTAATCCAGGCTCTGGAGATCTTGGAATGGGGATGAACTAGCTGAGTCTTGTAGATGACTAGGTTAGGGCGAAGGTGGAGAGAGAAGAAACAGATGTGTGTTTTAGGAATCGTTTTGTGTACAAGAAGCATATGGGTAAAATAGAAAAATAAAGATAATCTTTCTATTTGTAAAAGTTGCAGCCTCTCTGTACACCAATACTGAGACTCTCAATGTTATAGGTAGAACGTTGGATCTAAGCAGAATGGCCCAGGCAGACTTGCATTTTACCTGGTTACTCTGGTGACTTGGGGAGATGGGTTTGCAGGTGATGTCCTGCCTTCATTACAATGACACTGAGCCGGAAAAAGCCAAAGGCAGAACTGGTTCAGAGAGGAGTGATGGCAGGTGTGATTTTTTTTTTTTTTTGCGACTGCTCCCATTCCAGGTTAGAATTTGATGGTTCCCGGTACACACCTAGTTTCTCTTGTGCTTCCACTCATAGGTTGCCGTGTGGCACCCGCCTCAGTTGTGGCCCAGTCCCACGGGTAAACATTACTGCAGTTGTTGAAGGTACACTGAAGTTTTTCTGTCCCTGTGCCACACAGCTTAGAGGTCTTGTCTCCAGTAGGCAGTGTTGGTGTGAGGGATGGCCCTTATTAGCATGTTCTTACTACTGGAATAGCTGCCCCTTTTTGTCATTTGGATGAGGAATGTAGGTACAGCTCTATTTTGGCCTTGGCATCATAAAAGAACAATTTAAAACCTTTTGGCTTAACTGATGCCTTCACAGACTCTCCATTTTCCACTGGTCAGAAGCTGGGCAGCCCTTCTGAGGGTGACGGGACAGTGGCAAATTCATGTAGTGCAGGTGGGAATAACATGAAGTAAAGCAGTTATGGTGGGACTGGGAAGGTAGGTGTGTTCTGTGGGTCTCTTTGTTCTCCCATCTGGTGAGTAGGAATATTAGTAATGAGTTTCCCTTCTGGTTATCCAGTGTAGATGAAATGACCCTCAGCGCAAGTGAGACCCTCTCTGTAAGTCTCCGCAGTTGACTCGGCCTCTGTAGGGCTGAACCAGGGCCACAGAGTGCTTCTCAAGTGTGGCTGCTTGTCTTCCAGATGTGAATGAATGTTAACCATCTGTGTCCCTAATGCTTCCTCAGCTTTCTTCCATTATCTCACTTAAACCTCTTACCAACTTCAATTTACAGTGAGGAAACTAAGGCTCAGCAGAACAGATTTATCTGGGGGGGTCACAAATCGTAAGCCACATTTAGACTTGAATTAAGGCCTATCTGACTGAAACCAATGCTTTTGCCACCATTGTTTATTAACATCGTTTATTAAATCATTTGACATTGGTTGTTTTGGGTCAGCAGTTTTAATATAATACTTAGTTGAAAATTTGAATGAGTTTATTGCAAAATACTAATAAAGGCAATTTTATATAGACAACATAATTTTGTCCTGTATTGTAATGTCTTTGGGTGGTCACTGAAGATTTTGTAGCCTTCTTTGACTTCTTAGTGTGTTTGATTTGTATATTGGTACTTGGAAATGGAAGCTGTCTCTAAATATTAATGGTGCAAGGTCTAATGAGTTTGCAGTCTTTCAGTAATCAGATCTGGAGTAAGTGCTTCTCTTAGCTACAGGCTTTTTGTCTAAGCGTTTGGAGAGGTCCTATCTGACTTTCAGCCATCTTGGAAGTTCCATACAGTTCATCCTTGGGAGGGGCAGATGGAAAATCATTAGCACTTTTCTCCTCCAGCAAATAGATGTTTCCTCAAACCTGAGCTCTGGTTGGCTTCCAGACAAGTAAGCCTTTCGCTCCTGTAGGACAGTGCATGCAGCGCCTGGCCACCCCACTAAATTAAACTGTGTATTTCACTCTGGTAGGGAGAGGTCACCATGGAAAACATAGCTGCCAGCTCACTTTACCTGGCAGTGGTTCAATTCTTTGACAGGCCTACCTCTGATTTAAACAAATTTGAGAAATATGTAAAGTTTTGGAAGCAGTTTTGCACTGATTTGATAAAAGAAACCACAAAACACTGCAGCGCAGGTGTTGAGAATGTTTGAAAGCTGATTGAGGGAAGCAGATGGCTTTAGTCAGTGGCATCCAGCCAAAAGAGCAGGTGCTGGTCATGTGACCGCTGGTTACCAGGGTAATCTGATTGCTCTTGGCGTGCAGATGAAAGGAAAGGGGCCCAGTGTTCAGCTGTAGTATTGTATAATTTGTGGCAGTTAGAGCGGAAATAAATGCTGGAAATGGAGCCTCATAGTAGGGGAGACTTCTGCCCATGTGTAGCGTAAACACTAGGACAGTTGGATGAGGAACTGTTGTATGGATTTTTTTTTAATTTAAAAAATATTATGCTTTCTGTATTTTGGTGATTTGAAGTTTTAAGGACACTGCCTTTTTTTCCTTTTTAAATAAAATTGACTCTTGAGACCTAAATGTCATCTACTATAATCTTGAATTGTTTTATTTCTTTATGTGGCTATTAATTATGCTAGAATGTTAACAGCAAAAATAAAAATAAGCTAGTTTAGGATAATCAAGTACTGTATTGAAAAAATATTTTTAGATGTGTGTTGGATATGTTGTCATTAGCAGCACTTTTGAGATATTTCTTACAGGACATGCCTTACTTAAGTAAAAGCATATAGAGATCTTCCTTTTATAGCAGCTGAGGCTAAAAACATTCAGTTTAATGCATTCTGTCAGCACACTTCTCTGGGAATTTATAAGCCAGTAAATCAATTTAGATTTTTGAAATATATCATTTGTTTTAAAAATTAATTAGAATTTGAGAGTCCTTCAATACTAAAAAGAAAAATCCTTGCCAAGCTTGGATTATTTTCATTGTTAAGAAATGTTAATTGATGTTAGAAAATTTTGGGAATGATATGGTAATAAAAGGTAGTACTAAGTGTGTATTCTAGCAAGACTGTCAAAAGTTCTAATGTAAAACTTAAGACTTTTTTGTCTTAGAATTCTTTATCATTTGTCAGCAATATATTTTGGAACTTGTACTTTTATTATTGAGGTTACAATATTTTAAATTTCAGAGACCCAGCATTTGAAAAAAGACTAGTTGTGATTATCTCAAAAAATGCCTATCACCAAAATAAAGTTTACTTTTAAGTAAGAACAGAGCATGAAGTAAAATTATATATTTCCAGATATTGGTGTATAATTTTTATTATTAAAAGACTATAAATTGATAACAATGTAACTGGATGGTATGAGGTGATATTTAATAGTACTAGTCATAGGATTTGAATAGCAGTAAGCCAGGTTATCCATAAAAAACACAAAATATGGGGCCGGAGATTTAGCTCAGTGGTTCCGGCGCCTGCCTCGCAAGTGCAATGGTCCTGAGTTCAATCCCCGGTAACAACATACAATGTTGGGCGTGGTGACTCACACCCACCAGCAATCAATACCACATACTACAGTGCCAGGCGTGGTGGCTCACGCCTGTAATCCCAGCACTCGGGAGGCAGAGACAGGAGGATTGCTGAGTTCCAGGTTTGCCTGGGCTACGTAGTGAGCTCAGGGCCAGCCTGGACTACAAAGGGAGACCCTGTCTCAAAAACAAAAAAAACAAAATATGATCAACATGTGGTATTTTTTTGGATAGTTTAGAAAAAAGTGTTTATACTGGAAGTATATAATAAAACTTTTAGTCTGACTTTTCATTAAGACTTATGTATTGGCAGGAGTTTTAAACTACTGTGTATGGTATTATGAATTTTTGCTTGGAATATTTTAACTAGGTCAGATATTTGGTAAAGATCATCAGTGTAGAGTTTTGGTAACCTAAGAATAACATTCAACTGTAAATGCCCAATATGTATTGACTTACCAGTTGTCGTCCATACTTTAGGAATAGTAATGTGGGAAATAGAAGTTACGGGAAATGAAGAAAGCCACGTTAAAAAGTGAACACTAAGTGATCTACTTTGAATTCTAGTAATAAGAAATCTGATTCAGAAGCAAATGCTTTGAAGAAAAAGGTCAACAAGGGAAAAACAGAAGTTTCTGAAAATTCAGACTTAGACAAAACACCCCCGCCATCTCCTCCTCCTGAAGAAGATGAAGACCCAGGTGTACAGGTAATACCACCATTCTGCCCCTGAATTTGAGTTACTTATTGGGGTTAACTTTAGCCACACAAAAAGTACAGTACAACCCTCTTCCCCTCTTTTGTAGAATTCTTGTGAGGTGTCCTTACTGTTGCCTGGAATGTTATATCCACAGAGATGGGAGCTAGGATGGGGATCAGGAGGCTCCAACCCATAATGAAACTCCTAACCACCTTGGTTTTGCCATCTTTTACTTTGTGATTAATAAATAAGACAAAGACTCTTCCTTTATTTTATCAATGTGTATTTGTCAGTTTTTAGTATATGTTATTGCTGACATTGGTTTATATTAATTCATTTACAGCTTGACTCACATTATTGTAATTTCTTTGAGGTTTGTTGTTATTTTTTTTTTTTCACAAAATAAAATCCAAGGCTTACTTTGTAAGTTTTCTTAAATTTTCTGATGTGTTGGTCATTACGTTCATGTAATACCAAAGTTTCTGTGAACAGCTCAGTAGTGTTCCAAAGGTAACTCTGCAGAGTTTTCCAGTGTTAAAATTTTCCTGACTCACAGAGGATTTTGTAGGAATGAATTCAGAGACAAGCCTCAAAATAAACGTTAAGAATTCAGGTTCCTATGTATCAAGTATGCTGCCTTCACTGATTGGACTGGGGGGATGCTTGCACGTGACAGTTAAAAATTATTTCCTTGTTAGGTTTCTTGGAAATGTGCCAGTCTAGTCCACTGGGATGGCTGGGAATGTGACTTGTGTGAGTGACATCTGAGTTATCAGGGAACAGTGACCGAGGAGTCCCACTGGAGCAAGAAACCAACCCCGAGAAGCTTATTAGAGTTTTTATCATTTAGTGCACACTTAGGACTTTTGTCTGTACCCCTGAACAGTTAGAAACAAAATATTTGATGTGTAGCTCTAGTCTAAGCAATTTTGGATTTCTTTTTGTTGTAGTTTTTGTTTTTTGAGTTGAAGAGAGAAATGCAAACAGAGTGTGAATGAGTGTGATTTGGTGTTTAGGTTTGGTTGCGTAACAGTGATATCTTTGTGTGGTGGGTTAATTAGGTAATTTCTTTTTATTATATGTCAGTAGAAAGATACTGGGAAAGTAATTAGTTTTTTTTAATTGATTAAGCAGTTTTAAATAAAGTATTTTAATCTTGAATTTTATTTTTATCCTCCAGGGTATTTTTTCCTCATTTGTACTTGCTCAATCAATGCAGGACCTTTTTGCCAGGGGTTTTTGGACAATATTAAAAAGATTTATTCACAAATCATGGAAATTTGTTATTTCATAATACTGCTGCTGTTTTTTAAACAGTCTATTTGTATTAATTAAGACTCAAATGGACTTTGTGAATACTAATTTGGATATTTTCCTCTTCTATATTTCAGTTATAGAAATGACAATTCAAATGAATGTTAGTGGATCCTTTGCAGTTAGTGTGGAACTGTTACAGGTTCAATTCCTAGCATTTCTGGTGTAGGAAGTGACACTGTTTGTTCACTATGTTTCTTGTAACACATGAATGAAGGGCTTAGAGTTAAAATTCTTGAATTTTGTCATTGATTTCTAAATATAAATGCCACATACATTTAATTAACTCAAAATTCACAAGGTATTATGACAAGGAGATTCTGGAAACACATTTAAATCTTCTGTTCGGTTAAAACAGGCATATGTTTTAAGTATAAGTATTTTCTCTAAAGCATTACAAGTTTTAAAAGTAGATGTCATTTTAGTGTCAACCCAAAAGTTTGAAATCATTGTTTAAACACAGTTCTTAAGTTTCATTTACATTCACAGAAATCTTGTGGGTGATAATAGTTTAAGTGACCATGATAAAAACACAGTATATGTTGAATAATTTAATTTTATATTGGGAAGTTGTAAAAGGAATCTTGAACCCAAAGCCAGTGACCTTAAAATGAATTATGTAGGGTATAGAGAATCCATATAACATTTAAACATTTTAGAAAATTGAGTTACATTTTGGATTTTTTTGTTGCAAACCTCTGAAATGATCTTATATTTATTACAAATTCCATCACTACTGTATAGCTTTGTATTCCAATGTTGGTGTGAGAGGAACTTACACTAGAAGAGTTATGTTTTCCAATACATAAATTTGGGTTTTCTTTTTTCAGGAAAGATCTCCCTTTTTATTATTGAAACATTTCATTACTGTTAGAGTGGAAATTAATGTAAAGTGGATTTGTCTTAGACCCTATCTAGAACCTACCCCATAATTAGGGCTGGAAGAATATTGTGGGCTGGTGGCCTCAAGCACAGAAATCTGATAAAACACCGCAAATGGATTATTAGTACCACATCCCTCTTACAATAGTGGTATAAAGATGGAAATATGAGTTAACTCATTTAACCTAAGATATCAGATGAAGTAGAGATATTAATGCTTTCACAAAATTAAAAATTTGTTGTTCATAATAGTCTTTTTAGAATAAATCTTTTACATCTTAAAGAAATTGACAATCCAAAAATGAGGGATGCTAAAGTGGGCTTGAGAGCAAAAGCAAGTAGGTCACCTTTGGAAAGAGAAGAGAAGCTGTACAAGGTAATTGGGCCATTTTTCTTTGGAAACCTAGAGCTTATTAATGATGACTTTAATTTTCCTAATTGCATTTTACAGTGTTTTGAAAGAAATCCCTTATGTGATCTTCACAGAATCTGCAAGGGATAGTTACTATCCTTAACCCCATTCTACAGGCCAGGAAACTGAGGCCCACAAAATAACTCATCGAAAGCCACGTGAAAGTCAGGGCCAGTTCAAGCTGCAACACTCAGCACACAGCCCTTGAGGTCAAGCTGACCCTGTGATGTGGTGAAGGATCCAGATGGCAGAGCCACCACTGATTGCTCTGCTGCCTCCACCAGCGGATGACTGCTCTTGACAGCATGGTAGCTCTGTCTTGGTTACAAGGGTCCTTGAAGCCATCTCCAGCTCATGTCACTCCCTCTGAGGAAAGCCATTAGTGTTAATAAAACCTTACTCTAAATGACCTTTGTGAAAAAGGGCTGCGTGCCTCTGTTCCCCTCAGTGTAGGACTGAGACTCAGTCTTGACCAATGTGTTTGATGATCTTATTACACTGACTATCTTAATACAGTATGAACCATCTCATATCTCTGTCTGAGATCAGGGGAGAATGTCAACTCAGAATTGAAATCAGTCTGTAGGAGAGTGTGGTGCGACTGTTGGCCCTGACAGGAGAGACTGGGTGCCTGCCTTAGCCTTGATGTGCATGATGGTCATGTTGCCTCTCTCTGTCTTGGTGTATAGCTTTAAAATACAGGAGGTTCTTTAAAAAGTTTCATTTCATCGTCCTTAGAAGAAACTTTACATTTTGTTTTTTCAGTATTCCTTTTATTTCTAATATGTGCTTCACTAACGCAGTCTGTAGTTGTGAAATTCTTGTGTTCCTTAACAACAAAACGTTACGCATTTTATAATTAATCTTAGATTTTATCACATATATGTATTTTTCACCATTTTAACTAACAATGCTAAATATTTGTTTAAAAGGTCAAACAATATAGAATTATTCTGAGCAAAATTTGCAGAAAATTATTTTACTTTTTAAGAAAAAATTTCTTTCACTGTCATTCATTGTGAATTTTTCTATTCTATCTTTCATCGCTCTTTTTTTTTTTTTTTTTTTTTGAGATAGGGTCTCACTTTGTCGTTCAGGCTGGCCCTGAGCTCACTATGTAGCCCAGGCAAGCCTCGAACTCAGCAATCCTCCTGCTTCTGCCTCCCGAGTGCAGCAGGGATTACAGGCGTGAGCCACCACGCCTGGCACTGTGGTATGTGGTATTGATTGCTGGTGGGCATGAGTCACCACGCTCAGCATTGTATGTGGTTACCGGGATCGAATTTAGGACCTTGCGTTTGTGAGGCAGGCACTGGAACCACTGAGGTAAATCTCTGGCCCAAATCCTTCATCTCTTAAAAACTTTGCAGAATGGTTTTTTTTTTAGGACCAAATTACAATTTGTGTGACTTTTCCATTTTTTTCTCTTACTGAAAGCACTTTTTTTTTTTTTTTTTTTTTTTTAGATAGGGCCTGGCTTTGTAGTTCAGGCTGGCCTTGAACTATGTAGCCCAGGCAAGCCTTGAACTCAGCAATCCTCCTGCCTCTGCCTCCCGAGTGCTGGGATTACAGGTGTGAACCACCACACCCAGCATTGTGGTATGTGGTACTGATTGCTGGTGGGTTGAGTCACCATGCTGGGTATTGTATGTGGTTTCCGGGGATTGAACCAGGGAACCTTGTGCTTGCTAGGCAGGTGCCAGAACCACTGAGCTAAATCTCCAGCCCCACATACTCATTTTTTAACAAGTATTTATTGAGAAATGGAGAAGTACATAAAATATGTATGCCCTTTGTCTTAAGGAGTTTTTTGATCATTCTTATCCAAATAGTTTTTTTTTTAATTTGTCTTAAGGAGAGTTATCAGATACTTGCTATATGATTTTTCATTTAACAGTTTGCTTTCTGGATATTCACAAGATATGTCTGTAAGCTTACTGGAAGGGGGACTGCTGGCCCAAAGTACTGGCATGTTTAATTATTGCTATATATGGCCACATTGTTCCACAGAGGCTCTGCTGGGGTATATTTTGATGACAAGAGTGTAAGAATACCCATTTTACCAACAGTTGTACTAAAGCTAGCTATTACCAGTCTTATAGTTTAAGCAGTAAGATAAAAAGCTAAAACAGTTAAAATTAATCTTCCTACTCATTCATGTCATCATTCAACACTTTGCCTCGTCCACATTTTCAGACTGTTTCTTTTAGGAGCAAAATTCACGTACAAAAGCTTTATAAGTAGTCTTCTGAAATTTGAGGATAATAGTGTAGCTGTGTAGAATGTTGTAATTTACAGAGCATCTTTTAATGAATTCACTTTCAATAACATTTTTACATGCAAAATTTTCAGTCATACAATAGAACAATATAAAGAATCTATAGATTCATTACCCAGGTCCAATATTGCCATTCTTTTTTTTTTTTTTTTTGCTTTTTGAGACAGGGTCTCGCTTCGTAGTTCAGGCTGACCCCTGAGCTCACTGTGGTGCCCAGGCAAGCCGCCGCGAACTCAGCAATTCTCCTGTCTCTGCCTCCCGAGTGCTGGGATTACAGGCGTGAGCCATCATGCCCAGCATTGTGGTACGCGGTGTTGATTGTTGGTGGGCATGAGTCTCCACGCCCAGCATTATATGTGGTTACCGGGGATCGAAATCAGGACGTTGCGCTTGCGAGGCAGGCGCCGGAACCACTGAGCTAACCCTCTGGCCCCAATATTGCCATTCTTATGTGATGGAAACCCTGGGGGAATGAGGTTCTGTTTTCCCATTGAAGGGCATTTTCTTGGGAGCAGCAGTGTCCAGATATACCCCCCCCCCTTCCTTTATGTTTGTTACCACAATTCACTTGATTTACAGGGTTAAAGTTGCCAACTTTTCTTTAACATTATTATCTTTTAAAAAAACAATCTTACCATGCTGAGCTATGTTAAAAAGAGCACCAGTGGTTGTTCTTTTAAAACCCACATTGTTTAGTTTTGTTTTATTCTGCTTTGGGTACCAGAGGTCCAACTCAGGACCTTGTACCTGCGAGGCAGGCACAATGTCACTGAGCTAAATCCTCAGCCCTGTTGTGGTTTTGTTTTAGAAGAGACGGTCTAGCAGGCAAGTGAAGAGAAAGCGATACACTGAAGACTTGGAGTTCAAGATCTCTGATGAGGAGGCAGATGATGCAGATGCTGCTGGGAGAGACTCACCTTCCAACACTTCCCAGTCGGAGCAGCAGGTGAGCGGCGGAGTTGGTGATTTCCGTGTGCATTTCATAGGATGGACTGGAAATCTTCTCACTGGAATCTGGGAGTTCAGTGGCAGTGCTGACTTTCAGCAGGGGAACATTCATCTGATGTTGGCTAATGTGCTTTGGGAAATTAGGTGTTTAGCAGTATCTTTTTAAAAGCTCTGTTCATTGAAATTTATTTTTATACATGCCTGTGATATGTAATTTGACACAATTTTGGGGAATTAATAGTCTATGCTGAGAGAAGAGTAAGAGCTAGAATATGAGGCAGCTGAACTTACCTCAGAGAATTCAGTGCTGTAGCATCTGGGACTTTAATAAACCACTCAAGCTGGTCTCCTGCTGTTCAGCACGGTAAGAACCCCTTTGTGAAATGACTGCCTTGTAGTACCCAGCAGGGCACACTTTATTCTCTGTGCAATGCAAATGATGGGTAAAACAGTTCAGATAAAATATAGATACTAGTGTGGGACTATTGTAAAGAATTTTAAAAATAATACTCATTTTACTATTACTGTACTTTAGTTAAAGTGATAACACATTGACAAGTACAATATATTAAATGTAATTTTGTGTTTTCTTTGGTAACTTGTGCTGTGTTAAGCTGTGGCACAGTGTTTTCTGTGACCTCCAAAGATAAAAGCTGCCCACAATAACAGAATGATGAGTATATTTACCCCATGGGTGTAGATGAAGAAAAGTTGTATTTTTGACTGCTGTCCTGCAGAGATTATTTTCTCTTGGCAGCTGGAGTTTCTGAATGCTCTCTGGCTTGAGGGACCCATGCTAGTTTACGTAATTAAATCACGTAACTATGGAGTAATAAGCACGTCTCTTCCCTCTGCCTTTCTTTAGAGTGAGATTTTTGTTCTTTTCAGTCGTATTTCCCACTGCTGACCTTGTACTGAGTGATTTAAAAGTGTGGATATAGGGGCAAAGGGGAATGCTTTCTTGCTTTTGTAGCATGAAATGAAATATTTTCCATTTGGATTGATTTATGCCACTTTATTTTCTTAGGAATCTGTTGATGCAGAAGGCCCAGTGGTAGAAAAAATCATGAGCAGTCGTTCAGTGAAAAAGCAGGTAAGCCCCATCTGGAGCAATCGAAATCTATGGTGTATGTGACACTTCTAGGATTATTTGCTGTGTAATTTTTGTTTAAGTGTCAGCTATTGTGAGGTAGAATTTCTGGTGATATTTTTCGTCTTGTATGATCTTAGCCTAGTAAAAATCTTTGGAACATTTTAACTTCAGATGAAATTAAAATATATTAAGCCATGAAGTTAAATATACTAACCTTTGTTAGATCACTCAGAGAAGGGAAGGAACTTAGAGGTCACTGAAGAAGTGATTCTCAGAGTTACAGATTGCCTTTTTGTTAAAAATTATTTGTAATAATCAGAAATACGCATTTACTTTTCATCTGTCTTTGGGAGGTCTCTCAACGAATGGTATACACACTATTCTTTTGGAAAGTAGGCATTTTTTAAAAAATTTGTAACCTTTTTTCACTTATAGTTGAAATATTCATACATTATTGCCAGTGCAAAGGTGAAGCATAGGCCTGTTCTTAGTATAATTTTCAAGATGGTATAATGTAATTTTTAAAGAGTTATTCAAAGTTCATATTGGTCTGCAAAGGTAACCTCTGAGAACTTGTGACTGCCTTCTTGAGGGCCTCATACACACTGTGCCCAAAGGAAACTACTTTCTGGAGAAACTGAAAATTGCATATGTAAATGCACCTAGATGTCAACATAATTATTTAAAAGAGATAAAGCATTTTCCCAGGTGAGGCCAGAGCAGAAGAGCTTTTTATTGGCTTTCAAGATGGGCAGAAGTGAAACTTGTTTGTTTGTATTTTGTTTTTGCAACACTGAGGATTGAACCCAGGGCCTTGTACACACAAGGTAGCACTCTGCCACTGAGCTGCATACCCCAAAACTCCCATTCCGTTTTTGGATATGTGAAATAAAGTGGTTTCTTGTTACTAAAATATGTAAAGAGTATAATTGCCCAGTGAGAAGGATGAAGATTGGAGTAATTATGGGGCTTAAAGTGAGATCCCAGACTTATCAAATAACGAGTCTTTGCTGTTCAGGTACTTTATCAAGAGATTCTTGAAAATGTCATTGCACCAAACAGTAAACTTATTTACCATCATTTAAGTTCTGCCTCCTTTCTGTTGTGTGATTCAGGGGATAGATTTTTATCAGTTTATATAACTGTAGTTCATAAGAAATAACGTCAAGTACTTTCAAATGAAGTTTAGGGGCGGGTTGTGTATATGATTATCTGATGACACTAAAATTTCTGCTATGATAAATTAAATGATAAAATTTCAGCCAACTCACACCTGTCCTAGCAGAATCAAGTACTGTTTAACTCATTAGGAAAGTTATATTTTTATCTTACTAATGACTCTAGGATTGTTCATTTGCAAATTGTGGATATATGGTAAAATTTAAATACTTGACATGCTTTAAAAAATAATCTCCTTCCTCTGAATTGAAGTGACTTGTTTGAGTAAATAGCATGTCATTTAATGGGATACACTGATTTTCATTCAATTGATAGTACTTCAGCAGGCCTACTCAGCAGGTTGGGAGGTTGCAGATTATAATTAGCTCTGTTATTCAGAGCTACTTAGACTATTAGACCATGCATTATGTAGGACACTTTTTTTTTTTAATTTCTGTATTTTTTTTTTTCCTTTCCCTTAGCTACCCTTTAAAGACAAGTGTGTGCATTTTAGGCACAGGTATTATTACCATTACTGGTCAAGTTTATCTTACTATAGGGCATTGAAAATGATAATATAGCCAGGTGTGGTGGTACACACCTGTAATCCTAACACTAGGAAGCTAAGGCAAAAAGATTGCAAGTTTGGGGCCAACCTGGGCTAATAGTGAGACCCTGTTAAAAAAAACCCCATCATTATAACTGTACATGAAAGAGGTGAATTTTAGGATGGGGAAAATTAGTGGAAACATTGATTTGGAAGGTGTGATATGCCTTCAGGTGTTGTTTGAAGTAAGGAAGAAAAGTGGAACTCATTTAACTCCTTGTCCATTACCATATTTTTAAAAACGGCTTTTAAATCCAGAGAAAACAGTAAATATTAACAGGAACTAACCTTTTAAATTGCTAGTGCTCTCAGAGTGGTTATTAAAGTACTTATTAAAGATACCACCTTCAGAAACACTGGAGGAAAGTATCACAAATAGAAACAAAAGGAAATTTGAGATTTTTCTGTGAATTCTAGCTCTGCTTGCTGCTGTGCTTCCTGTTACCATGAATAATTTAATAATCAGCTGTGAGAAGGTGTCTTCCTGTCTCCCTGCCAGCACTGGAGAAAGTGACTGTGGCATCCCAGAGCCTGGCCTGCACAGTGCTGATGCAGAGTGGGGACTCAGTGGTTTTCAAAGTCAGTCTGCTTCACTGTTGTAACCTCAAAAGTAGGCTGTTCTGTTAGGGTGGAATTGTGCAACTTCCAGAAATTGTCTGGCCAAGCCTCCCCAATTCAGCAAGCACCTCGTGTTGAGTGGGATTGGCTCAGGGGTTTAAAGATGGCTGTAAACCCAACTTAATTTGAATGTGACTCAGTGGAAGGGCCATAGTTGTTTCTGTATTTGATCTTGAAGTAAATATGTGAATAGATATTTGGATCACATACAAGTTAAATTGTTTTTGCTATACGCCATCTATCTTTGGAGTTCAATTCAAAGTCTTTGTGGATTAAAAAGTCAAAAAATAGTTTCAAAGACAAATTCTGGCTGTATTCCTTTAATTTTTTAAAAGTTTTCTTTAAGGGCCGGAGATTTAGCTCAGTGGTTCTGGTGCCTGCCTCACAAGCACAAGGTCCTGAGTTCGATCCCCGGTAACCACATACAATGCTGGGCATGGACACTCACGCCCACCAGCCATCAATACCACATACCACAGTGCCGGGCGTGGTGGCTCATGCCTGTAATCCCAGCACTCGGGAGGCAGAGACAGGAGGATTGCTGAGTTCCAGGCTTGCCTGGGCTACATAGTGAGCTGAGGGCTAGCCTGCACTACAAAGCGAGACCCTTTCTCAAAAAAAAAAAAAAAAAGTTTTCTTTAAATTGCGGGGTATTTGTCTAAATTATCTTCAATCGAATCCTGCAGCTAAAAAATAAAAGTATAAAGTTAAAGCAAACTTCTTAATTTTTTTCATTACTGTGTTCTTTTCTCCCTAATTGTAATTTTTATTTGTTTTTTAGGGGTTTTTTTGTTTTTGTTTTTTTTTTTGAGGCAGAGTCTCACTGTGTAGTTCAAGCTGGCCTTTAATTCACTGAGTAGTCCACACTGGCCTCAAATTCAAAATTGCCCTGCCTCCCCTCCCTGCCCAAGTGCTGAGATTATAGGTGTGCACCACCACAGTAGGCAAAATTTTTCTTTTTTGCATTGTAGTTTGTTTGCCCAACATAACTACTTAGGTTGTAATAGATTTCTTAGGAAAGATTTTTCATTCTTCTAAGCTATAGTAGTATCAATTTCTGGATAACCTTTTTGAATCCAGGGGACCACAGGATCCATTTATATATTGCAGGAGGCACAGGATCTATATGTTACACAAGGTTTCTGGTTCATGTGAAGAATGGGACAAATATGATTAAATATGTTTAAACCTTACACATAATAAAAAGTTCTTTATACAAGGCACATCTCAGGAATATTCCATTGAACACATGAAATTAGAGTGTTCTCAAACTGAATGGTGGCTACCCATGAAGTGATTTTAAGTGATGTGTGTGTATGCATGGACCTAGTGCTCTGACTGTTATTTATTGAATATACACAGTAAGCGATGGCACCAGAACATTGAGTAGTGTGAGGTGTTGGAGGCTAGACAAAATGCCATTCAGTGAGCAATTGAAATGGTACTCCTGAAAGGTCATGAATTCACATGCTTCCACTGGTGGTTTTGCTGTCAATGAAGAAGTTGGCATGGTGTATTTATATGAAAGGAAAAAGTGAAAAGCAGCTCTGTTTATAATTTTAGGGCAAGGAGATGGTTGTCCTACATGTGTGGTCAGTTAAACAAACATAGGGCTATATTTAGGGACATCTGAAAAATACAGATCCTGGGATGATTATGCTTCAGCTCCATGTGTTGCTAAGCTCACTGTCAGAACCTAGGCCCTTTCTCCCAGGCAACTCTGGACGCTCCTCCTCCACCAACTTATATAGAGAAAAGGGTTATTTTGGCTCACAGATATGGAAGTTTCAGTCCATGAATAGTTGACCTCATTGCTCTGGTCCTGTGACAGCATATCGTGGCAGGAGTGCATGGTGGAACAAAACTGTTTACTTTGTGGTCAGGAAAGATGAAAGAGATAAGAGAGGAGGTCCTGGGGTTCCACTACTGCCTTGGAGGACATGTCCCCAATTGCCTAAGGCTTCCCACTAGGCCCCACCTCTTAAAGTTTTTACCACCTCTCAATACATAGGGCCAAACTGAGATCTAAGCATTTGGAGACGGGCTTTGAGGGGGTACACTTACTATACGCTCGGTCTAGATCCTCTTATTAGGTACCTTAACAGCAGGTTTCTAGAAAACTAGCTGGTCATAAGAAAATAAATATTAGGGCCGGAGGGTTAGCTCAGTGGTTCTGGCACCTGCCTTGCAAGCGCAAGGACCTGAGTTCGATCCCTGGTTACCACATATAATGCTGGGCGTGGTGGCTCATGCCTGTAATCCCAGCACTCGAGAGGCAGAAACAGGAGGATTGCTGAGTTCGCGGCGGCTTGCCTGGGCACCATAGTGAGCTCAGGGCCAGCCTGAACTACAAAGCGAGACCCTGTCTCCAAAAAGCAAAAAAAAAAAAAAAAAAGAAAATAAATATTAGCAAGAGTAGGAAAGAGTTGGTTGTAAGAGAAGTTTTGAGTAAGAGATGCGAGATGAAATGAAAACTGTTTCTACTGTTGGAGATTTGATCCTGTGAGTTTTGATGTCCACTTAGAATTATGGAACAATGAGACCATTTAGAATGAAGTAGAAAGAACAACATAGAAGAAAATATGAAAAATGCGGAAAATGAGACCATAGAACTGAAAAATTGTGTCTCATCACTACTTAAAAAATGTATCATTTTTTAAAACTGGGAATTTAAAGAGATACAGTTAGTATCAAAAGAGTAAAAGGTCAGGTACTTGAGTTCCATCCTAAGATTGACTCTTTACAATATGTTGTAAGAAACTTCAAAAGATTTAGCCTCTGAATCTTCAGGGTTGTCTACTATTTACTGTCTTATCTCTGCCTTGCTACTGGAAACTCTTTTTTTTATTTTATTTTTTTTTTTTTTTGAGACAGGGTCTCACTTTGTAGTTCACACTGGCCCTAAGCTCACTATGTAGCCTAGGCAAGCCTCGAACTCAGCAATCCTCTTGTCTCTGTCTCCCAAGTGCTGGGATGACAGGCATGAGCCACCACACCCAGCACTGTAGTATGTGGTGCTGATTGCTGGTGGGCGTGAGTCACCATGCCCAGCATTGTATGTGGTTACTGGGGATCGAACTCAGAACCTCGCGCTTGTGAAGCAGGTGCCGGAACCACTGAGCTAAATCTCTGGCCCATGGAAACTCTTGATTCTATATAAAAATAATATATCTTGAAATGGTAATAGAATAGGGAAGTATTACAGTTGCATCCTGGGTAGACTTACTTGAACTGACTGTAATTTATATATAAATTAACTCCAGGTTTATGTGGTTGGCTTTTGAAGATATTGGCTATTATTTCATTTTAGGCAACTAAAAAGTCTTTAATAAGATAGTATCTTGAGTATGCTGATTTAAAAAGCTGTTTTATAGTTATGATCTTTCACAGACCTATTAGAATAGATAAATAGATATTGACCACATTCCTGAATATCCAGTCTTCTTATTGGTGATCTTTAGACAAGTTGGGAAATTTCACAATTCAAGTTTAATTGATACATTGAAAATTGTGAACAAAAGCATAAATTGACAGTCATTCGTAGTACCTTGAAGATTACAGATTGGGTGGAACTGTGCCCTTGAACAGATCTGTTATCCAGCAGAAGTCTGTGCTCTTTTGTTTGTCCTCTGCTGTGTTCCTATTGCCTTAATTTTCTTCAAAGCATCTATGAAGCAATGTAGCCCATGTGTGACCCTCAAAACAGGCTTTGGGACTCTTGTACAAGTATGAAAGCAATTCTGAAACATCTGTAAGGGTTGTTTATGTTTTATATCCTTCTTTTATCTGATCAAATGTTCCAGAAGAAAATTACATATTATGACTTGTTTAACAGTCTACAACCAAAAGGGGAGAGAGGAGAGAGAGATGTCTAAAATACCATGTAAACATTATCTTCTCCATGTGCTATAGCAGGTAGGATCAAGGGAGGTGTTACAGATAATCTTACCCCTGAAAACTTGATTTGGCCAACATGTATCAGGATTTTCATCCTAGCCTAAATGAAGTATTTGGAGTGTTAATTTTATTTGGCTGCTATGTATGTGAGACATCTTGTCTGAGAGGTTTTAATTGTACCGTGGAGTAAAACTAAAACTATGAATAGTGATGCACTGAAATTACAGCATAAGAACAAGGTTTAGTTTTATATGGTTTCTTGTTTAGAGTTATTAACTATATGGAGAAATAAATGTCTTTTAAATATTTTAAAACATTACAAAACCCACAATGTAAAGTTGCCATGAGGCAGCCAAAAATAATACATATGGCATTCAGGAGAGCAGTTGCTAATTGGCTGCTGCCTGAGAAAATGGTACACTTGGCGTCTACTTAACACTGTGGGTTTGGCAGAAAGCCAGATTTGGGGTCAGGTTGTTGTGAATGAAGCTGCATGTGGTTAGGGAGGAGTTAAAATGATTCATGTCTTAGAAGCTCAAGCCCGTCTAGTAGAGTAGTGTACATCGGCCCGAGCATGTCAGTCTTCCTTGTGCAGGCCTTCTGCAGCTCACAGTGTGTGCATCTTTCCAGGGAGGTCCTGTTCTGCTCTTCTTGGGCTATTTTGTGCTCATGTGGGAGTAAGTCATTGCTTTTGAAATATTCAAGTACATGTGGTTTAAGTATGTGCCTGAAATTTTCTTTTGTTGCAGAAGGAATCTGGAGAGGAGGTAGAAGTTGAGGAATTTTATGTGAAATACAAAAACTTGTAAGTAAATTGTAATTTTTTTAAAGAAAAAATGTTGGGATTATATTTGCAAAGTACTATCCAACCTTTTATTAAAAAATTGTGAATTGGAAAATTTTAGTATGGTTTATTTGAGGCTTTCGAGACTATTGGCTACTAATTTTATATCTTTGATATTTTATAAATTTAATTTTCTTAGAAAGTGTATAATTGGTGTAAAGTGTGCTAACTTTCTTGTGTAACCAAGGAGTTCTTTATTAGACAGAATAAAAACTTAGGATAATAGAGAAATAATGTAATAACTGCCTGTCCCCTGAGGCTGCGCTCCAGCGCTGTTCTCTGTCCCTTCGTCTGTGCGTGGGACACCAGGCACTGGAGACAGAGCGGCACGATGAAATGAAGGCTCTAGAAAAACCGTGACCTCACTGAGGCATTAAAATGCACTGAACGGTGCCTTTATCTGGCTTTGTTTCTATATATATTTAGTAAATTTGAATTACATTGTTTTTTAAAAAATCTGAATGAAAAAAGCCAGTGAGTTGTCTTCATAGATTCTGTTGTATATATAGAATGCACATTATGATGAATCAGCTTAGTTTTAAGGATCCGTAGTTATCCTGCTGAGAATGGCTGAGATAGTTTACTAACCTGATTAACAACCACAGAATAAGGACAAAAACATTCATTCTAATATAAACGTTTACCCTTTTTAAGACAAAGAACTAAATCACCATATTAATAAATTGTAAGGTTTCTAAAAAGAGAGTTTTGTGAATAGTCTGAAAACAGCCAAAGCAAATGTATACTGTCTTAGAAAATTTTTTTTCTGTAATTGTTGTTAGCACTGTTAATAAACTGATGCATTTTGATGAAATTTATAAGTAAAACCTTTTAGTAAGTTACCCTTTGTAAATTTAATTGTGAGAATTAGAGAGTCTGGCAATGAAAAAATGCTCAGTAAATGTTAGCTGTTGTCATCATTTTGTCTCCAGAGCCGGATGAGTTTACACATGTGCCTATGACATGATTTTCTGTGCTGAGTCCTTAAGGAGAGAGGATAGGATAGGTAAAGAAAAGCTAAGTAAGCTAGAGGAGGGAAAGTTCCCTTGTAGATACATCAGAACAGGATCAAGGAAACTTAAGTATCAGTTTCCATAAATGGAGCTTGTTGGACAGGCATCTGAGTCAGTGTGTGTGGCACCAAGGCAGAAGGGCTTGCATCCATCTGAGTCTGTTAGTAACTCTCCAGCCAGGGAGGGCCAGTCCCACCTATCAGTCATTTGAGGTGAAGGAAAGGGAACTCTCTGACACCTCTGGCCATATTATGGAGATCTAAGGAAAATTAAGATTTCTTTAAAGTTGAAAGTTTTTGTTCCTATTTTGCTATAATTTCAAATATGTAAAAATTGCAAAAATGGTAGAATTTCTGCCTTTTCTCTTTGTAGTTAAACTATGCCTTTTGGAAAGATGCTTTGAGACTACAAAATGTGATAATGGTTGCTAAGTTGTGACTTACTAATGCTGTCATTCCTTTTGGACTTATTAGTTGGGTTTCTATCTTTTTTCCTATTTTCTAATTTATAGGTGTATAGACTTGTGGATTCTTTTATATCAGATATGTTAAAATTCTTTTCTTTTGTGCTATGATTTTCTATGCTCACATCATCCCAATTTGGCCAGTGGAAATCCCTTTGAAGTGGCTCCTCTGTCCTTTTGCCTTGTCCTCATCTTCCTTTGAGTGTGGCACTGGAGTATTATCCAGGCTCAAGTTGCAACTTCCTTGTTTCAGTACTGAAATCAGTTACTTCTCCAGACTCTTCATCATTTGTATTAGCGAGTACATTTAGAAACCAAGACTTGTGCTTTGGGTGTGCTCTTTGATGCTGAAGAGTCATTGGGTCCAGTCTGTCAGCAGTTAAAGCTAGATTAGTGTACACACATACATGTGCATACATATAACTTACATGTATTTATGTATCTGCTTATTACGTGCACACATATCTATCTGTATCTCTATACTTATCTGCCTGACAAAAGCAATGCCTTTGATACTTCCAGTGTTACTCCAGCAACACCACAGGATTTGCTTGCCATTCCTTTCTATATTAACTTCTTGGCTTGGTTCTTACTGTCTATAATATATTTATATGGAATATAGAATTTATATATATTATATGTTTATGTAGAATAAATAGGAATTACTTACTACCTCATTTTTTTGTGAAAAGGAGCCCTGTATTTGTTTACAGGGTGTTTTGATCTTTACTAGCATACAGATTAAATGCTATAATCAAAATTTCTTTGGTTGTCTCTCTCCCCTACCCCCAATACTTACTTGATATACAGTTTGGTTCAGTACTCTCTGTTTGTATCCCATCTCAGCCACCTTTTTTGGTTTTTATTTTTTATTTTTTTCCAAGTTGGTAAAAATACTAAGGTTCAAGAATTGGAATTATAGCCAGGTGTGGTGGCTCATCATGCCTGTAATCCCAGCACTTGGGAAGCAAAGGTAGGAGTATTGCCATGAGTTCAAGGGTATCCTGGGCTACATAGTGAGTTCAAGGTCAGTTTGAGCTACAAAGTGAGACCTTGTCATAAAAAACTAAACAAACAAAAAAAGAATTGAAACTGTACCCAAAAGTCTACTCAGAATTGTCAGCTTCCCTTCCATTCTACTCCATACCTACCTTCTTCATTTATGTCAGCTTTATCCATTCTGTGATTTGTATATGTGTATATTTTGGTTATTTAAAAATTATGTGCTGTCAGTACATTTTTACTCTGCTTTTTTTCCTTGACACTGTATTTTGGAAATCACCACGGTATCATAGGGGTCTTGTTACAGCAAACCATAGTTGTTCACTCAATCTGCTATATATGTGAACATGTGAATGGCTTTTGGTATTTTTAAGTTATAAATAATGCTATTATATATTCTCATACATACATATTTTTTTCAAATTGTTGAAGGTATACCTTCAGGATAAACTCCTAGAAATGGAGTTATCAGACAAAAAGGCAAATTTAAATGTAGTTTTGAGATGTTGCCAAGTTCCTTTTCACAGGGTTACCGAAAATTTGTATTCCCATCATGGTGTATGAGAACACCTGTTTCCTCACAACCTTCCCAACATATAGTATATATTGTCTTTCTGACTTTTATGCCTTTCAGTGAAATTTCATTTAGCATTTTCTCTTATTATGAATAGAAAATCTTTTCATAAGCTTAATGGCTATATTGATATCACTTATCTGTGTATGTCACTTGCTTATTTTTTTCTATCACTCTTTCCTCAATGGTAAGTGTTCTTTATTAGATGGAGGGATATTGTTCCTTCAACTTGGCTGTGAGATGTAACTTGATTTATGCTGTTTATTGCTCTGTGAGTTTAAATGGTTAGATGCATCAGTTTTTCTTTTTTTTCAAATCTGGCTTTTGAGCCAAAGGTAGAAAGCCTTCCCCTGCTCCATATTGGAGAGGAGATAGCACCTACTTTCCTCTAATATTCACGTGGGTTCATTTTCTCTGTTTAGGGGTGTGATCTATTTGATATTCATTGTTGTGTATGGTATAGGCATGGTTCTAATTATTTATTGATTTATTTATTTTGTGGTACCGGGGATCAAACTTGGGCCCTTGTGCATCCAAGGTTGGCGTGGTACCACTTGAGCTAAATCCCCAGCCCTGGCATTGTTCTAATTTTATTCCTTCACATGCATCATGTAACAATTGGGGCACATTCTGAGAAACATATTATTAATCCATTTTCTCATTGTATGACCATCATAGTGTATACTTACGTAAATTTAGAACGGTCTAGATTAGTCACTTGCTGTGACCTTGCAGATGGTAAGTCCATAAAGATGGCCTATATGAGGCTGCTGTAGTTCAATACACCATACTGTTTTACAGTAAACTTCATAAGTAGAAGGAGCTCCCTTTACAATAATAACAAAGATGGTATACTAAATGCAAAGACTAGTAACATAGTTGTTTATTATCAGTTATGTACTGTACATGACTATATGTGCCATACTTTCATATGACTGACATAGTAGGTTTGGCTACATCGGCGTCACCGCAGTATAAGAGCAATGTATTTTAGTGTAGCACAGTGAGAGTGACAGCATGCCTAGGCAGTAGGAATCATTCAGCTTCATTTTAATCTTAGGGGACCACCAACTTACATTTGGTCTGTCATTGGTCATTGATCAAAATGTTGTTAGGCAGTATATTTCTATATTTTGCTAAAACTGTTCCTTACAAATCAATCTATCTTTGGGCTCAGTGATAGAACAGTTTCCCAGTGTACGGAAGGCCCTAGGGTCAGTCCTCAGCCCTGCAAATGGTGGGAGGGAGAGAGGGTCAATCTCCTTCTTTACTAGTTATTTGAGTTAAAATTCTACCATGTACTAAAGTTCATATTCTATTTATATCTCTATTCCTTTGGGCTGTTTTGTATTCATGAGCCAGTACTACATTTACATACAAAGGCTTTATAGTGAACGGTAGTATCTGGTAAATACAGCTTCCCATAATAGATTCTTTTAATGTTTTTATGGATATTCTAGCATGTTTGTTTTTACATAGAAAGTCTTCTGTTAACTTGTCAAATTCCATAAAAGTGCTTATTTGTATTTTTATTTATACTGTATTAAATCTACATATCTTTTCATTGGATATTGTTTGCTATTTATTGACTTCTGTATGTTAATTTTATATCCTGCTCAATTACTAAATCAGTTTTATTGTTTCAGTTAATTTTCTGAATGATTGTTCAGAGTTTTCCTAGTATACAATCATATAACCTGCAAATTGAGATAGTTTTACTTATTATTTTCCAGTTATTATGCTTTTTACTGTTTTACTATATCTAATTGCATCGGTTAATACTTCAGAAACAATTTTGAATAATACTGGTGATGGTGTATCTATACCTTATTTCTGATCTCTGGAAGAGTCCATATTTTTTCTGTTTTTAGGAAGACCTAGCTTTAGGATTGAGATTTCTCTATATTTAATTATATTAATGAACTGTATCAATTCCTATTGTATTGAGTTTTTTTTTTGAGGCAGGATCTCGCTTTGTAGTTCAGGCTGGCTCTGAGCTCACTATGTAGTCCAGGCAAGCCTCAAACTAAGCAATCCTCCTGCCTCTGCCTCCCGAGTGCTCGGATTACAGGCACTGTGGTATGTGGTATTGATTGCAGGTGGGTGTGAGTCTCCACGACCAGCATTGTATGTGGTTACCGGGAATCGAACTCAGGACCTTGCGCTTGCGAGGCAGGCGCCGGAACCACTGAGCTAATCCTCTGGCCCAGTATTGAGTTAGTTTTTAAAATCTATTTTAGGTGTTGAATTTTGTGAAAGGATTTTCAACATCAGTTAAGATAATTATGTAATTTTTCTCTGTCTTACGTCTGTATTTTGCTTTTAATGGATTGCATAATATTCATACAACCTTGCATTCTTGGACCAAATCCTACATAGTAAAGGTGGTTTTTTAGCTTTTTTTTTTTTTTAATTCTGTTGCCCTTTTGGAAATTGAGGCTCAGGGTTTGTGCCTGCTGGGGGCAAGTGTTCTACCACTCACCTGTGTGCTGTTCTTTTTTGTTTTGTTTTGTTTTTGTTTTTTGTTTTTTGTTTTTGAGAGAGGGTCTCACTTTGTAGTTTAGTCTGGCTCTGAGCTTGCTATGTAGTCCAGGCAAGCCTCGAACTCAGCAATCCTCCTGCCTCTGCCTCCCGAGTGCTGGGATTACAGGCGTGAGCCACCATGCCTGGCTGTGTGCTGTTCTTAATGTAGTGTCGAAACATATTTGTTAATATTTTAGTCAGAATTTGCACTAATAGGCAAAAGGGTTACTGTCTTTGGATTTTTTTCTTCCTCTTTTGTACTGTCTTTAAAGAAAAATTAGAGAAATGAAATTTTGTTTACCAAAGTAACTATAAGTTATATGTGGGAACTTATTCAGATTATTTCTTTACTAGCTGTATAATATTTTTCATAGTTTAATCCTTCATAACATTTTCTCACTGTTTCTGTGCAAGCGAGTCCACCAGTAAAAATTTCCTTTTTTTTTTTTTTTTTTTTTTTTTTT
>PVIC010020534.1:0-29336 GCA_004025085.1 Thryonomys swinderianus
AAATCTATTTTGTGTAATGCTCTGTTTTAGTTAGTGTTCCCATTGCTGGGACACAATGCCGGAGGCATGCAGTTCAAGGAAAAGAAATGTAACTGGTCTTTGGTTTCAAAGAATTCATTTCAGGGTAGGCTGATGTCAAGGGGGAATACCATGGCAGAAGAATGCGGGAATGCCCAGGTTCTGAGCTGCTCACTGCGGGGAAGCAGACGAGCACAGTGCGTGGGAGGAAAAGGCAGACCGGAAATAGTGCCTAGGTCATGCCTCCAACCCTGAGGCCCAAGGGCTGGATCGCAGGGGCTAATCCCTCAGCTCTCAGTCTGGTCAATCTGAGTGAAGTGAGCACTACATTGTGCGTTTCTATTCTGTTTTGCTTCCACAGTTGGATCAGTGACATTTTAATTTTATGAGTTCTGTGAATTTACATGTGTTTTTGTCATTTTACTGAGTCAATAGTTACTTCTTTCATTCAACCTTTATGGCATTTTTGTTTTTGTACTTTTTCTCACCTCTAATAACAGTTCAGTCTTTTTAAATGTTCATTAAACTATGTAAAAGCCATTATTTGAATTCATATTGACATAACAAATTTAAGTACAAAAGTCAACATTTAAATTACAATAGATCATAATAAACATTTACTTGAAATATAAATGTTTCTACTATATATAATGCATCATATGTATGTGTACTTAACTGTTAAGATTCTGTAGACACTGAAAGTTGTTAATCATGTTACTTTTTAATTTACTTTTCACCAAAATAACTATAAATATTGTAATAATCCAGTTATTGAGACATTATGATATTAACACAAGTTGCCCTTGGCCTTTACAATAGCAAGAGGTTCTCAAAGGGGTGACCATTAGTTTGCAGACACTTATTAGTATGACAAACTGCCATTTGGGTAACCTCAGTGTTAAGATTACTACTGTACATGTATTTTTAGTTTCTGCTCTGAGGGCCACCATGCAGTGGGTTTTCTGATATATTCAACATCGTTTAGGGGCCCTCGCATGAGGGTAACACCACCCCTAGAAAACACCTTACTATTTTTCTTTTTATGAAGTGTATGTGTTTCAAAGGCATGTACAAAAGATCAGATTCCTTCCTCATCCAATAAGGTTTTTAGTTTCTTTCAGTGTCTCTTATCATACTTTGTGATTGGAAGACCTGAAATCAAGCTGCTAGTGCAAAATAGTTTTCTGTTAAAAGAGATACTCTTTTTTTGTGAGTTGAAGGATTATTCTGTATGTACATTTGACTTTGCATGCATAATTAATTACTTGGTACATGTTGAGAATTGTGTTTTTAATGACTAAAAAGAACACTGTAAAAGGAAAGAATTCCATTACCATTTACAACATAGTTTGAGTCTAAATTTATTAACTAGACTCTATGAAACAAACTTTAAATAATTGATAAACTATGTATTTATACATTGTTGGCTAAGGAGGAAAAAATTGATGAAAATAGGAAAAGGCAAAGTAGCATAAGTACAGATAAAATATGTTTTTGGAAGAGCAGATTTAAAACATTTTTTCATAATAAATGGCTGTATTTACCTTAAGTGGAAGCCACTCTATAAACTAGGACAAAGTGCAGATGGGTTTTATGCACATCTGTATGTGTGTGTATGTGCATTTAATGCTATCGATTTTGCTGTCATTGTTTCCTTTTTTTTTTATTTCTTTGAAATGCTTGAAAAATTTTCTTGATACATATCTCCAACTGCTATAACATACAAAAAGTGAGTATAATTCAGAAATAAATGTATTCCCATGTATATGCACCCATGTTTCTAACAGATCAATTTGTAATAGCTATATCTTGGAAACAGACCAAATGTCCATCAACAGGAGACTGGATAAAGATGATGTGCTATTTTTAGAGTTATTATGCAGCCATAAGGAATGATAAATTATAGACATTTATATTTAAATTAATGGACTTTGAGGACATACTTATAAGTGAAATAAATAAGACACAGATATGTAAATATTGTATTATTTCTCTACTATGAGAAACTGAAGGTGTAAGTGACATTCCGAATGTATAAAGATATGTTGAAATAGGGCTAAAATATTCAAAGGGAAAAAGAGAAAGGGGTAGTGGGAAATAAAGGAGGTAAAGAAAAAACTTGATAGGAGGTAAACAAAAAATAGAAACAAAGTTTACATATATAGTCGGTTGGGAGGTGGTAGCATGGACAGGGGAATGAGAAAAATGTAATAAGAATATATAATGTCCAGGCACATATTTTTAGTGTTGCATGTGATCATAATGTATATGTAAAATGTACCAAGACATTCCATTAAAAAAGAAAAATGTGTTTTCCTGTCCTATGATAGATGTTGATTTATCAAAGTTATGGATATAATAAAATAGCTAATTGTGTTTGAAGTGCAGAATTCAAATTTATTAGTCAGTGGTACTAATAATTTCTGAATTGCAAATAAATTTAAATTTAACACTCACTGAGTTTGATTAGACACCCCTGTATAATTTGATTACTAACACTTCTTTATAGGCTTGTTTTACCTTCTTAAAAATATTTCTAGATTTTAATCGTGTTTTTGAAAATATATAATTCACTTAGAATTAAGGTTAATGGCAAAAAGCATAATTATAGTGCATTTGGTTTCAAAACACATTTCAGATTACTTTTACAACTCTGGCACAAATCTACACTTACCATGAAATTCTATTTAGTTTACATCTTGTATTCATGTTGCCTAGATTGTAATCACAGGTCTCATGAAGCAATTATTTATACAGTTATTCTGACATTTCCCTTTTCCCATTGAAAAGTGAATAACAAACACAATACGAATATTGTGTTTTTTGTTTTGTTTGAAATTAACTTTATGAATTTAATAATTGTAAAGTTTATTTGAATATTTCAACTACTTCATAAATATTATTTGCATCTGTACGATGCAGAGTATATTACTGTAAAAGTGGCAATGCTTAAGTTGCTGATAAAAATACTAATTTTATACTAAAATTATTTTCCTGAATATGCAAAATATTTATTTTTAATTTTCCCAAATATAGAAGAATGGAAATATAAAGATGATGACATTTTGAATTTTAGTCTCACAAATGGTTAGTTTGGGTAGCTTTTTTTTTTTTTTTTTTAGTGGAGAGGACTGTATTTCAGGGGATCAGGCTTCATTTGAACTCACTATGTAGCTCAAACTAACTTCAAACTCATGGAGATCCTCCTGTCTCAGGGTCTTGCATGATGAAATTGCAGAAATATCTTACATTAGGTACTTGACATTCAAATAAATTATTCTGTTGATTTAAAATACTACATAAATATGAGATATACAGGCAAGTTTTATGCTTTAGTAGCTAAAAGGTACTGAAATTGTTTGCTTTGACAGTAAAATTAAAATAAAAATTGAATTAATAGATAATTTGCTATATTTTATGCTATTCCAAAGTTTTTTTCAATGTTCTTATTTTTTTCTCATAGAGCATTCAAAGTAGATAGTAGTAGTATAATTTTCATTTTAGATATAGAAATGTTATAAGACAAAGATTAACCAAAATCTTTCTTCATCAGTCGTAAATTTGGAGATGGATCTTAGAAAATTCCCAAAGGTCTCAGGTCACATGCACTAAGCTGCTCAAATAGTCAACCTCACGTAGCCCCGGGTGCTGGCCTATGAGTATTTACTGCTCTCTGAGGTTCCCTCTTACACGATCAGTACCATGCGCCCCACTATGACAAACACATACGAGATTATCTGACTAAAACATTGCAAATCTCATCCCCTGGTGCTTATTGGTCACTATTCTATGATGACATTCAATTAGGGTGACAAGAGCCCACAGAAGGAAGACTAAGGTCCTTACAGCTGCCAGTACCAACTTCTCATGTGGATGAAGTCACTGCTATTTTGTTGTCTGTGGAAGTTCATTTTCCTTTTAGTATTTCATATTCCCTGAGGAAAATGTAGTCTATAAACACAGAGGAACTCTATTCAGCCTTAAAAATTAAGGATATTTTGTTCTTTGTGACAACATGGAGGAATCTAAAAGATACTATGCTAAGTGAAAACCCAGCCAAAGACAGAAGACAAATGATATGATTTCACTTAGGTGTAAAAACTAAAAAATAAATACATAAACAAAAATAGAGTGTTATAATGGATGCAACCAGAGGCTAGAGGAGGAGGATGAAAGACCATGTTCACCAACACAAAATGCCAATTAAAAGGAAGAAGTACAAGGAATCTAGTGTAGAACATGGTGACAATAATTAGTAGCAATAAATTGTGTTGTTGAGGTGATGAATGTTCATTTTCCTGATTGAGCATTTAAGACTGTCCACCTATTTCAGAACGTGCTGTACAGGATTAATGGGTATGTATAGAGGCTTTTCTGAATTTAAAACTAATTATTTTAATACAATAATTAAAATAAGCTAGAAAATATTAATTATCACTTAATGGAGACTCCAAACCACAATTGCTTATTCAACATTCAGCCAAATTCCTAAACCACAAAATTATATTAGACAATAATGTTTGATTCTTTAAATCATTATGTTTTAAGGAGATTTTACCTTTTCATCTTTCCTACTTTTGTTGCATAAATGTTAAGTGAAAACTTATAAAGGTATGTAATATAATTATTTGTGTGTGTATTGAACCTATATGTCCACACAGAACTATATCCCCTGCATGTTTTATATATATCATGACTCATAGGAGCCTTTTCCAGAAATCTGAACAAGTGGTGCTCTGCTCCCACAATTCTGGAATTCCAATATCGCCCCACACCTGGCTAACATGTTTCTACTGATATATTGGAGATGGGGGTGTTAGAGAGACTCTTTCTTAAATTCCATTGCCTGCTTATGAAGTATCACACACCAGTTAAAAAAAATATTTACCTCTCCAAGTTAACTGAAAATATATGAACTTCCATTTGGAAACTCTCAGTGCTACCCTAATTGTCTAACCATTTGAAATTGTACCAGTGATGCCTGTATTAGGTTAATGAAATCATATTAGCTTTAGGAAAGTCACACAAAAGATAATGACCACCTCTTAAAGATAAGATGTATTGAAATGTAATTGAAAGGCAAACATTGCATAGAAAATCCAAAGTGAATAAAGGCAAGAAAACATTGCAAAACTGAATTTTATGGTTATTTTAAAAGATTTGTCATTCTTGGGTTTTTTTCGGGGTACCTTTTTGCCTGTGTATTAATCATGCATCATTTACTTTTATAAAACAAAAAGGATAAAATATTCTATAAATATACAGAAAAATATGATAAGTAATGGATTGAAATGCTGCTGAAATAAGACAGAAAAATATTTTTTTTACAGGAATCAGGCTGTTCCTTTAATCAAAGCATGCTTAATTAGGAAACCCTCTTAATTGGGACTTTCCCATCTTATCAAATTGAGCCTAATAACACTCAACTGTAAAGACAGGTGCTTAATTGGGATAGTAATTCCAGATAATTGGGATGCCTGCGGGGGGTCGAGAGTAGCTTACATCCATCTCATTTCAAGATATTATGTCTCTGTAGGTATTTCCTACTGTGCTTGTTTATGTGCTCTCTGAGAATGACCTCTTCACTGGGAAGAGAAGAAATACACATTTTAAACTGGTGGCTGCAGTTTTTACTGCCAGTCTTAGTTTTTAATCACATTATAATTCTTATATATGCTAGCTGCTCTAACTGCATACTTTTGACAGGATAATTTTCATATTAGTTGGCATTTCCAGTTGAATATTCTACCAAGTAATTAGTACATAAGAACTCATTAAATCAAATACCACAGATTAAAATTATGCAGAGGAAGCCCTGAGATTTAGCTCAGTGGTTCCAGCGCCTGACTAGCAAGCGCAGAGTCCCCTGTTCGCTCTCCGGTGACCACACACCACAGTGCCGGGCGTGGTGTCTCACATCTGTGATCCCAGCACTCAGGAGGCAGACACAGGAGGATTACGAGTGCGAGGTTTGCCAGGGCTACAAAGTATGAGCTCAGGGCTATCTTGAACTACAAAGCAGACCCTGTTAAAAAAATAAAAAAATAAAAAAAACAGGAACTAAAATATAACATTTACCTCTTTGGAAATCTCTGAAATATAAAGATCCATTTTATGCAAATAAGTTAACTTTAATTTTTCTTTCTTTCAGAGATACTGAAGAAATCAAGTTTCTACAATTATTGATGGTATTTTGATATATACGAAGTAACAATGCAACTAACAAAGCATTATTCCAACTCCCCCAAGACACCAGATCTTTAAAGAAGTTGAGGGAATTTACAGTTACATATTTTATTTTGTTATTCTTCTAAATTACTAAATTATTTGAGCGAGGCATTCCTTGGGTTGAATTTTGTTTGGTTTAAGTATGGAAGCCTACAAATGATAATAGACAGGATATGGTGTGGACAGTTTACTGAAATAGATTATGTTCTTTTTTCTTGATGCTTAAGAATACACTGTTTGGTAAGAGCCATATTGATATTTATTTGTTTCTACTTTTAAATCACGATATACAAGATTTTATATTTGCATTTGAACATGTTCAAACAGACAAAATCAACTGTGTAATCACATTTTTTGATAATTTTGTAGATGTTAGGCATTGCTTAAAATATTACTTTTAATAATTTTAAAAGTAAAATTTTATATCCAGCTTATTTGTCTAAATATAAATCATAAGTTTACATATATTGCATTTTATGGTATTAAATGTTATTTAAGAATGAAATTCAAAACAATGATATAATTGAATATCCTACAATTCAATATAAATATATAAATGAAATTTATATATTTATATAAATGAAATTCAAAACAAGGATACAATTCAAAACAAGGATATAATGAGCTATATATAGCATCAAAATTTATCTATCATTCCAATTTAATTTTTTGAGTTTTTCTCTGTCTTTAATTTCAGAAATGGAGTAGTCCTTTCCATGCAACGATATCAGTTGCAAACAAGAATTTCAGGAAACAAGACCACACATTTGCTGCTCACAATGCAGAACTGTACAAACCATTTAGCAGAGACTTCTGAAGCTCCCTAAAAAATTAAGCATAATATTACTGAAAAAAAGAAAACAACTTTATATTCATAGACGACAATCCTGATTGAATTGAAAGTTTATGAAGAGTTGTATTCATAACTGTGAAAAACAAAAGCAGCTGGAATATCTTTAAATAGATGAAGGCCTGAACAAACTGCTTTATATCTGTATCCTGTGATATAAGAAGAAAGTTGAGGAAAGACTGAGTGGCCTTTACGATGCACACTTATAGGTAACAGAAGTGCCGGAGCCAGCCGGACAAAACAGCGGGGTCGTGAAGTTGAGGGGTGCGGATTAAGAAAAGAGAAGAAGACAGGAAAATGGCCTTGGGAGGACCTCTCAGTCAATACTGAGCAGGCACCCGTTTATTGAGCAGGTTGTATTTATAATTTTTCAGAGGGCCAGCATGGCCTCAAAAGTGGTTACATTTTATCTTGTAGGGGAAGAAAAACAGGAATAAAGTATCCGGGAAATCAGTACACAAACAGGAGAAGGATGTCAACTAGCACACACTTAATTAACTCTATTAGAATTTGGTCCTAACCTACACAGGAACAGGAAGGAAAACATGTTCCCAACTTGAGGGACAGAGGTCAGGGGTCCAAGTCAGAGGTCGTTTAACTTCTCAGTCAGGCATCCCAGTGCAGCGATCCAGAGGTCGCAGATCATCTTGGGAGCTGGGCAGCACTGTTTGGCATAGTGCAGATCTCGCAACTGCTAGTTGGTGCAGCACCCAGTGCAGATCTCCAGGCCTGAAAAAGAGTCTCCTCCAGCAGGGTCTGCTTCCCACACAGAAGCCAATCTAGAAGCGCAGCACACCGCATGATTTCAAGCAGATGACATTCCGGAAAAGGTAAAATTATGCAGAGAGTCAAAAGGCCATGGCGGTTCCAACTCCACCCTTTCAAAATCCAGGAACGATGCATAGGGAGCAGCCGGGAGATGTGCCTGTCTGAGCCGTCTGGAGGAGCTGCAGGCTCACAATCTGCAGGAAAGCCAGAAGGGGCCCTGTTGGAGCAGCAGCCCTTCTCTTATAGCCCAGAACTAATCTTACTTTTGTGGAGAACTTCAGAGAAATCATCTCAATTGAGCCACCTTGACACATTTGCTAACTTTCTTCCCAAGAAGAACCCGAAGGGTCCTGCCTCAAAACAAACCCTCCGAAATAGAGCTCAGTTACGCCCACCATGTCAGGAACTCATGGGAGATGCGTCATGACAGAATTGCTCCCCCATCTCAGGGTAGCACCAACGAGGCCGTACAATCCTCTGCAGACCCTCTTACCTACTCTGCGTGATCAGGAGCACGAAAAGAGAAACTGCTGGGTGCCACGCATGTCAGTAGCAGTGAGTCAGGACTGCTGACATGGATGACCACCCTATCTCCTCAGTTAGCGCTGAAACTTGATTTCACTACATCCTATTTTAGTCTGTGGCTGTTCTACCCAACCGGTGTCCTGTTGGAATCGATGCTATCATAGTACCTACATTAGAGCTAACAGACCTTATCATCAACAGATCTTCACCTGCCCCTCAGATTGGATCCTAGTGCCTTTAATCTAGCAGTCCAGTGCAGCCGTGCCTGCCTGGGGATCTGAGAAGAAGCTCTTCCAACAATGTCTCTGGAGGCTGACTTCCTTCTTTTACTTTTCTCTTTTTAAATCTGATTTGGGTAATGAAGTGGTTCTACAGCTATTGAAGGGTCCTCCCTTTTGTCAACTGCAGTCAGAGCAGGTCTACTCAAACGGAGTCGGCTGAGATGTATGTTTACTGAGGAACCAAGTGCTAGGCTTAAAGATCTTGATCTTGGCTATATGGGCCTCAAATGAGCCTCCATCTCTGGTGCAGCTCAATGCAGGCATGCACCAAAAGAGTCTGGCCAGCCAACTGTGGTGCTGTTATCCGCAGGAGACTTTGCCAAGACTTGTCAGGAGCCATACTCTCCACCACACCTGATAGCACGCTCTGTGTCTGAGAGCGATTAAGCAGATTTCCATCCTGGTGTCAACCACACAGAGCAAGCTCTGGGGACTGTTCAGTTCCTCCAGGCACCTGATAGGAACCAAGTCTAATAAGTCACATGGAATAGGAAACTGTCTTTGATCTTTACTGAAGTTCCAGTATCAATCACTGGACCTACATAGGCAGGACTATACAGACAAGCTAAATTATCAAAACAATCCAAAAACAAAATTTAAGATTGATAAAGAAATTTTAAAAATCATAAAAATGAGCCAGTAGGTCACAGATCTATAAATATCATATCTTCTCTCTGGTATGAGAAACTGAAGATGTATATGAGCTCTAGAATATATGATAGATACTGTGAAATAGAAAATATTCAAAGGAAAAGGGGGTGTAGGGATTAAGTAACAAGGGGAAAAATATAATAGTAATAATAAAAGGGAAACAAAACTTTTGTATATAGGGGAGGGGGGTTATAGGGTGGGTGGAGGAATGGGAAAAATTGAGAATTAAATTGTGTCATATGCTGGTACAAATTCTCAATATTGAATGTGATCATGATGTGTATATATAAAGGACCAATAAAGATTCAATTTTTTTGTTAAATGAGCCCACCAGAAATCACTGAATTTAAGAAATCATGGGCACAATAGAAAAATAATATTAATAGAGATTTTCAAGAGCAAATTTAAATATGGTAAAGATAAAAAATGGTAAAGATAAGTCAAATAAATTAGTAAATTAAAGGAACAAAAATAAAAGCTAAATGTACAGTGAAGAAATCAAAGGTATTCTGCAGGGCAGGATTATATTTATGAATATTAGACTATGAGTAATCAATGGCAAAGAGAGACACAGAAGTGTACAATAATGAAAAACTGTCTGAAGATTTCATAAATTTCGAGGATATGAAAATACAAATTTAGAAAATTAAAAAGAAAATATTCTCACCTACATTATAATCAAAACACTAAATATGAAATACAAAAAGAAGGAATCTTGAAAGCAATAAAAGAAGAAAGGATGAAATCATAGCCTATAAAGGATCTCCCATAAGCTACCAGGAAAGCTTTCAAGAGAAACTTTGCAGCAAGGATGAAATGGGATATTTGGTGAGCTAAATGGAAGTGTTGACAATCAAGAATAGTATATAACTTGCTTAGCTATTCTTCAAATATCCAAAGAGGTCCATTACTTTGGCTCTTCTTGCTAGTATTACTAAAAGTATTTTCTCAGTTGAATGAAAAAGCTTATAAAAATTCTAAAAATATATACAAACATAAAGCATATTGGTACACATTCATCTATAATCAAAATTGCTCATAAAGGTGAATTATTTAGACATGAAGGTGGTATTTAAATCCTCTTAGCAGTAGTACAATAATCACAACATACGTATATTAAAAACAACTATATTACCATCACATTAAACAAAGCTTATGTATATAGGGGGCAAAGGGTTGTAGGATCTTTAAGATAATGGGAAAAAATGAGAATTAAATCATGTCATACACTGGTAAAACTTCTCAATACTGAGTGTGATCATGCTGTATATATGTAATGTACCAAAAAAGATTCAAATTTTAAAAATGGCTATATTTATAAAGAATTGTCAACACAGTAACAAGAAAATGGCTGAAAATGAATTGTTATTCCCACTCACAATAGTTATTCACTACTCATGTATTAGACATATCAATGTTATTAAAAACACCCTAGGATATCCCAAGTGATTTAAAGATTCAAGCCAATCCCTGTCAAAACTACAACACAATAATAGAAATGAAAGGAAAATATCCTAAAATGTATATTGAAGTCAAATGATCTTAAATTCTCAAAATGATCTTCCAGGGTAAATATACAGAATAAAGGGAATTATGCTGAGTACAAAAAACTACTATAAATGTATAGCAAGTGAAATAGTGTGGTGCAAACATAAACACAGAGACATTTATTAATTGTTCAGGACAGAAGAGCCAGAAATGAACCATGATAGTTATGCTCAACTGATTTCTCACAAATGTGGCAGATATACATTAGAGAAACGACACTTTTTTTAATCATGCAGAGAAAACTATATCTACAGTTAGATTAATACTGAACTCAACACTAAACAACAGAATCACGTCAAAGTGTTATTTTGGTTTACTTTATTTTTATCTTTATTGGTACATTGTATATACACATCATGATCAGACTCAATACTAGGAATTTGTACCAGTATATGACACAATTTAATTCTCGTTAAAAGGGGAGATTAAAAGGATTAAAAAGGAAGACAGGAAAATATTTCCGTGACGTGGGTTTGGGAGATCACTCCTTGGGGACTATACTGGAAGCACAGGCATCAAAAGCAAAAATACACAGATGAGATTTCAGTAAACTCGAAATGAAATGAAATGATTGTGTTGAATATATATGTACTACTGTATTAGTTACAATAATCAAGACATGGAATGGACCTAAAAACCCAGCAGTGAATGAATGGAGGAAACACATGACGTATATACAGCGAAGTGCTACTCAGTCATTAAAAAGTAAAACCCATCATTTGTGACAACATGAATACAGTTGGACAATATTAGACTGAGTCATAAAACTAGGGAAAATTAATTCTACATATTTTCGTTTGAGTATGGATTGTAAAAATGATTCAACTTACTGAGGTAGAGTCCAGTGCCGGCTACCAGAGTCCCAGAGGGAATATGGATGAGAAAGCAGAGGTTAATCAGTGTTCATAAAAGATTAATTAGAAGAAAGGAGAAGTAAAATTTAGTATTAGGTTACACAGAATCATAATTATAATAAGCAGTAGTGTGGTTTAGACTTCAAAATTTCTGGAGTAATTTTTCATTAGTTTAGAATGGCGAGAATATGATGTATTATATTTTTCTTACCCCAACTGAATAGCCCCACGTGATAATTATGTATAAAGCATTACATACTTCACAAATATATGAAGTATTATTTATCAATATGTTTCAAAATTTCACCAAAATTTATTTTTGGATAGTACAGAGTTATGAATATGTGGAGTAAAAGGAATTTTTATTATTGAAAACTATTCTGAATATTTCATACAATATGTGAAACTGAAAACCCTTATGTTCCAAAACCTATAGCATTATAAAACAAAAGCATAGGTTCTTAAACTAAAGACTTTTGTCCCTAATAATGTGTCATTATTGATTAATTAGTTGTAAGGGTACCACACCAATGCAGGTTGTTAACAAGATACAAAGGCGGGAGTAAGGAGCTGGGTTCTGTGGGAGTTCTTTGCACTATCTGCTCAATTTTTCTCTAAATGTTGATAGTAGATTCAAAATGGATTTAGCAGAATGAAAATGCTGCATGCAAATAGAGGGAGGAAAAATCAGAGACAGAAAGAAGCACAGAGACAGATACAGAGACTGGTTACTGTTCCCTGCTGCTGTTAAAACTATCTGGCCGGGGCACCTGACGCCAAGACTAAGGGGGGCATGTTAAACACCAGCTCACTTTTGCCTGTGGGAAGCATCAGTTGTAAGTGATATCTGACTGCCAGTGGATGACACATTCCAAGAGAAAACTGTTCAGTTTTGAGCAGCCATTTAAAGCTGTACATTCTGTGACAGTTTGTTACATGGCAGTGAACACGCAGGACAATCTGTGAAAGTTTGCCTGAGGTTAGCAAGAGGTAATTAATAGTGGAATCTGTCAGACACAGTGGAAGCAGAAACAAGATGTATCCTAGATGTTAAGCTTGTAAATGGAAAACTAGCAAGAAAAATAGTTCAAAAGGAAACTTAAAACCTGGCCAATGCCCTCAGGATTTTCCTTAGAAGAAAGACATTCATTTCATTATTTGATGTAATAAGCAGCTGAAAAGTACTTGAGTCATTTATTTCAAGTGTACATACAGCATTTATTCATTGAAATATAAATATAAGAAATTTAAAACGCGATATACTCAATTATTATTAGATTTACTACTCAAAAATATTGCAGGTTTGCTCACATATTTTGGTGAAATTCACGTTGTTGGCTGAAATATGAATTTTGTGTATCATATTTTTCTAATTATCAATTATTTTTATAAGATAATTAAAATACCTTATTTATACAAATGATGTGTTTATAAATAAGATATGTAGATACTAGCAAAATTTAGAGGGTTTTTTTTTTTTTTTGAGACAGGGTCTCGCTTTTCTAGTTCAGGCTGGCCCTGAGCTCACTGTGTAGTCCAGGCAAGCCTCGAACTCAGCAATCCTCCTGTCTCTGCCTCCCTAGTGCTGGGATTACAGGCATGAGCCACCACGCCCGGCACTGTGGTATGGGTGTTGATTGCTGGTGTGCGTGAGTCTCCACACCCAGCATTGTATGTGGTTACCAGGGATTGAACTCGGGTCCTTGCGCTTGCGAGGCAGGCACTGGAACCACTGAGCTAACCCTCCGGCCCATAGAGGCATATTTTTGATATTTTCAAAAGTAGATTTAAAATATCAAACAAATTTAATAATGTAGTCAGATATTAAAATAATTCAAAAGTTAGTGGAATTACATTCTTTTCTAAATTGATTTTATTGGTACATTTTATACATACATTATGATCACATTAAACATTGAGAGTTTGTGCCTGTGCATGACACATCTTGAGTCCCACTTTTTCCATTCCCCTGCCCTCCCTGCAACTCTCCACCCTCTGTGCACATGGCTTAATTTCCTTTTTTTAACCATCAAAGTTTTTCTTTCCTTTCTTTACTAGTCCTACCCCTCCTTTCCTTTTGAACATTTTCTTCCTCTATCACAGATCTATGATACATTTTAGAGCTCATTTACACCTTCAGTTTCTCCATTGCTTACACAGTTCAATACTTAATAATGTGGAAATTAAAATTATTATACATTTGCATTGACAGATTCAAGGATATTTTATTTGAACTCTTAAAATATATATTTAAAATCTTGACATGCATATTCATAGATCTTTTAATAATCTACTAATTGAGACATCAATGACTCATTTCAGTGCCTAAATCAATCTTGTTCCTTTAGGTCATGTGACTAGTAACGTGTCAAATTTGTTCTCACATATTCATCAAATAAAAGAAGTAACAGCTGCTAATGATTAATAATTTCTTAGGAAGGAATTTACAGTCATGTATGTAATATCTCTCTATATATGTTTGTGCATACTGACTTGAAAACCACTTGACATTTTTCTATTAATTCTAATTGAATCCCATGATATAAAAAGCTCACCTACAACAGTAACAATTCTAAGAAAAAAATAATGCATTGAAGGAAAGACTGTCTCTTGTTTTATTATTTGAATAAGCTTGTCAGTATAAAATTTGTATCTCAAGTGAATTTTATATATGAAAGAACTACATAACTGAATAAATTGTGAATTGCTAACTTAGAAGTAATTATCTTAATGGTTGGTTATATGAAATTTAAATATTATGAAGATGTGTTGACCTAACTGGAGCTTACATTTAACACAGAACTATTTGAACATCAGTTTGAAATGCAGTTCATTCAATTACATATTTTTAATACAGTGATTCCTTGCCAGTTACACAAAAACAGGATAATACCTACAAGGTTTTCTAGCTTTATGTTTGCTGATAGTTACTTTTGATAAAATATATAATCATTGAATATCCTTTTTGTAATTAAGTATTGTCACTAACAAGACAACATCCATACCACTATGGTTGGATTTGTTGGTCCAGCATATACAGAGAAATAGCCATGTTTACAATGACTCCTAACAAACTTTCTTGGTATATATCTTAAGTGTGCACAATTCTGACTCATATTCAAAGGCACATAAGCAAAAATAAGTGGATAATTAATTCAGATGATTCTTGCTATTTTCAGTTCAATTCAAATCAAATGTTAAACATACTAATAATTTTTATTTCACATGTGTAAGATAAGACTTTTTAAATATAATCATTTATCCTCAGCACTAGGAAATAGGTTGGAAGCTAGAAAAAAAAAGCAAAAGGCCAGTTAAAAGAAAATATTGTATATTTTAAAAGTCCACTGTATTCCTGGCATTAAAATTTCTCCAGAATGTGGATGGTGGATATTTCTGCTAAACACAGATTTTGATACTGAAAAAACTAGCATACTCAAAATGACATCCAAGAGAAAATTATATGGCAGCCAAAGAGCAAAAAATTAACAAGCATCAATTATGTTTGGATTATTTAACAAAATAGCAAGGCACATTTTACTCAATGCTGTATGTCACAAATCTATTTTAGCCATCTCCATTAAGAAACATGTAGTTCATCTGTGCTTTTCATGCATGACCTGTTATTAATTTTTCATAAAATAAAAAGTTTTAAGAATATTTTATGATGTAGGTTTTCATGTTTCTTTTAGCCAAAGTTATAAAAAATTTGTGATTAACAGAACTGCAATAAAGCATTTTCCAAACTATGCCTTACTTTCATTTTGTAAAATCTAAATCATTCATAGTATTAGCTTCAATTTTTGTACTGCTTATAGAAGGTAATTATAGAAGTTATTAATCAATCATTTAACAAAATGCACAAAGCATAGTATTTATGGTGTGTTTTTAAGAAACTGATGCTGAAAACTTTGAGTGCTAATTTCATTAGCAGGTAAAATAGAAATAGTTAAACAAGTTTAGGCACGAGTAACACTAGGAAAGAAAAATGTCAATTTTCCCATTGGAATGTAAAGGAGATGTATATCATACAGAGCTAGTGAGACAAAATTGGTTTCATTTTTTACAAAGTAGGCAATTTTCCTTCTTAACCTTATTTACTAATTTCTGTGATAAGATCAGCCAAGCATGGTGACTCACACCTGTAAGTCCAGCATTCAGGAGACAGAGGCAGGAGGATTGTGGGGGTTTCTAGGCTTGCCTGAGCTACATAGTGAGTTCAAGGCCATTCTGAACTAGTAAGCAAGAGCCTGTCTCAGAAAGCTAAAAAATAAAAGAAAAATAAAAGAACTACCAGCAGTACCTTTCACTATTTCTTTGATTATTCAAAATAAATTATTTCAATAGCTGATAAAACTCTAAACATAATTTTTGTGCTATTACTGTGGACTTGTCCTAAGTACCCACTAATTAAGGAAAGTTAGAAGTTTTAAGATCTGATCTGCAAATATCTACACACTGTAATTAAAATAGCAAGTTTAAAATTGTATTTTTCTAATTCTTAGTTGTTTCTGTCTTCTTTTCATGTGCAAGTAAAAACAAAGTCATTCTAAACGATGTGGGTACGTTTCACTTTTCTGTATCTTTTTCCTAAAATAACCACATAAAAATGTTCATTAGCATATGCACTTTACCAGAAGCCTCTTCACCTTGTGTATTTTACCACTCAGAATAAACACTAGTTGCACCTCAACAAACAGTGCTACTTTTCCAGGGAGTAAACTTTCTGTTTTTATTCTGAAGCCACATAATAATGATGCCTGTTATTAGTTCCCTAAAATTGTCCAAACGCATCGTGACCAAGGTGTTGGCTTAAATTGTAACATTTACTTTCTCGCAGTTCTGTAGGCTTAGATGTCTGTGGCCACCATCCTATGCAAAGAAAAACGTTAACTAATGTAAAGTCAAAAGGCAAGTCACAGGGTCCTACTGCAGTGATGTGATTTTAGTACTAACCTTGGTTTTTGCATGACATTTTGGCCTGTGTGTTTATGAGTCTACAAATTTGTCTCTCCTCACAAAATCACCTGTAATTTAATTTAGAGCTGATCTAGTTTAATAAGGCCTCATGTTCATGTAATTATATCTGCCCAAACCATCTCGCCAAATGACATTCTATCTATAGATACCAGGGACTAGGACACCTATTCCAATCACTCTATGACTCCTGCAAGTGATGTAAATTCATGTGAAAAATAAATATAATCCATCTTTTAAAATCATGTAAAAAGCAAAAATATCAAAAATTTTACATACCACTATAATTTCTTATGTAAAAATGTTCTAACCATTGATAGTAAAAAACAAATGATAGCATTCAAACTGCTAAAGCAAACCTTCTTTTAAAAACGTGAAACAGGGGCCAGAAATTTAGCTCAGTGGTTCCAGCGCCTGTCTCACAAGCACAAGGTCCTGAGTTCAATCCCCGAAAACCACATACAATGCTGGGCGTGGAGACTCACGCCCACCAGCCATCAATACCACATACCATAGTGCTGGGCGTGGTGGCTCACGCCTGTAATCCCAGCACTCAGGAGGCAGAGACAGGAGGACTGCTGAGTTCGAGGCTTGTCTGGGCTACATAGTGAGCTCAGTGCCAGCCTGAACTACAAAGCGAGACCCTGTCTCAAAAAGAAAGAAAGAAAAGAAAGAAAGAAAGGAAAGAAAGAAAGAAAGAAAGAAAGAAAGAAAGAAAGAAAGAAAGAAAGAAAGAAAGAAAGAAAGAAAGAAAGAAAGAAAGAAAGAAAGAAAGAAAGAAAGAGAGAAAGAGAGAGAAAGAAAAAAGAAAGATGGAAACCTGATCACCCACCCTGTGTCTGTGACATTGAAGGAAGTCAAATTGAAAAATTCCAATTAGCAGAGATAGAACATCTAATTACACTGAATGATCTCTTTCATTATGCCCTCGTGTACTTTTCATTAGCTCATCCCAGTGCTCAAAATCTCCCTCCTTCTGTTTCAGTTGAATTATGTTCAATTATGTCTCTATTCCTATTGTGATATCCTAATCATAGACTTTCTGGGATGCTTATCTTGGCTGTCTCAGTTTTTCTTTACCATATATTTTATTGTCTTTCTCAAAACATTAATACTTCAATAAACCTGAGCTTTTTTAACTATAAAAATTCTCAAATGTAGATCAGTAGCTATTTAAATGGTATAAAATATATTAATGTATTAATAAACATTGAGCACTCATTATTAATAGGTCTTTTTTTTTTTTTTGAGACAGGGTCTTGCTTTTTAGTTCAGGCTGGCCCTGAGCTCACTATGTAGCCCAGGAAAGCCTTGAACTCAACAATCCTCCTGCCTCTGCCTCCGGAGTGCTGGGATTACAGGCGTGAGCCACCATGCCCAGCACTGTGGTATGTGGTATCGATTGCTGGTGGGCGTGTGTCACCACGCCCAGCATTGTATGTGGTTACTGGGGATTGAACTCAGGACCTTGAGTTTGGGAAGCAGGCTCAGGAACTACTGAGCTAAATCTCCAGCCCAATAGGTCATATGTTTAACATTAAAACAGGGACAAATAACTTTGACATTGTTTCTACCAAACATTATAACAAGTTAAAAATGGAGTTATCTACATTCAAGATTATGAACCAATAATAAAAATATACCATATAAAATGCTATGAAATTTATTTTAAATGAAATGTTTTAACAATGTTCCAGAAAAGTAATACACAGAGAGTCACATATGTCAAAACTTTTCCCTCTAATAAAAAAAATTCAGAAAGAAGGCTGTTTTCAAAAATAAAGCTTTTCTTTTTTTGAGTTGATCATCTCAGGCATTTATTATTATGCAAAAAGCTGACAGAAACTGCCTAATTATAACAGTGTGAATGTTGACAAATCCAGATTCCATAGATGTCAAAAATTATAGGATAATTGTCACACAAAATAATAATTTATTCTTCACGAAATATAATAGAAGTCATGAAAATTCATAGTAATGTCATGGAAACCTCTAAGTACCAGGAAATTTCTGATTTTCTCTGAAACCTCTGGTTCATTGTTAATGAATAACATAATTTAAGGTAATACTTTTTTTGCTGTACATCTACATTTAAATTACCAAGGTGCTATGGATTGGTTTAGAGCTCAATCCTCCCTTATCTGATGTTAGATGTACTGTGATTGCACCTGGTTTACTTAGTTTGCTTATGTTTTCTTCTAATCCTGACTACTGAACAATTAAATTCATTTCCATGTCCAGATCAATTACTTTTTCTGTTCAGTGAATTCTATATTATATATTTAGATATAACTCGATTAGCTATCCATTTATCTTGGGATTGAAAAAATTAAGCATACATAACTCAATGTACTTGATCTCTTCTAGATAGCATTTAGAGAACATTAAATATGCTACTAGTAATTGAAATGATTAATAAATGTAATTTTGTACTCTTGTACAAAAACTACTTTTGTAAATCAATTTTGATAGATACACATCCTGTCTTTCACGCACACATGTCTGAGGGCAAAACAGACGTTAGATCATGAACTCATGTAATTCATAATGATAATGTTTATTCTTCTCCAATAAGAAAAATATATACAGACTGACTCTTGAATAAAATTGATCTAAAATGGTAGAATTATTCACATTATAAAAAGAGGAAAACAACAAATGAAAATATATGGAATCCACCACTGTCATCTGAATACTGTGATTCATCCTTCTAGATTTTGAAGGTGTTGTCACATATCAAATACACATTGTATTACATAGTTTATTTGTATAAGCAGAAATTTTGTTGTGAATTTAATTGTATGCAAAAGTGGAAAGTCAACCTGAACAGCATAGTGAATCTTGTCCCAAAGAAAAAGGAAAACAAAACAAAAGTGGAAAAGCACACTGTCCAGCAGTGTTAAACTTCTCAGGTAATCAGATCAAACAAGCAACGTAAATCAGTACATTAGAGCACCGATTACATATTTTGTTTGTTAAATATATGACTCTTGAGAGGTAATTTCACTATATTCTGACACATTAGTCATCTGTAATTGTTATGAATCAGCAAACCAAAAATTCTCAAAGTTAATTTTATAAGCCTCAATAGTTTAGGAAGTCTTGTCAGGTCATACTTTTTCATAGTTTTAACATTTACCACAGAATATGATTATAATTGTTTATTCACTCAGGTAAAATAGGGCCTTTGGAGAAATAGAAAAATTATGACCTGTGTAATAAAAAATAAAAGTGTTTTGAATGAGTAGATCTGGGAATTCAGCCTGTCTCCAAATCCAAAAAGCTTGCTCTAATCATAAGAAACAGTGGTGAATAAGTTGTATTCTGAACAATAAGTACTGTACAAGAATATGAAATACTAGGAATTCATCAACTTTATAAAATCTGTACCAAATAAACATCTAAACCATAATATATTTTATTACACTACAGTAGTATACATTATCAAAATCTGTTACATTTTGTAGCTAGGTGTCTAACTGTAGGGAACAAGGAAAAGTGATATTACCAGAACTCCTGCAGTGAATTCTGGTGTCCTGCGAGTGACAACAGCAATAAAAATAGGAAATGAGAATTAGAGAACAAGCTGAGCTTTGGGCTTGATTAATGCTGGTCTAGGCAGCCAAGACCCCTGGGTACACTGGGAGTAGGTGGAGACTCAGGGGCAGTGGTGATAATCCTAGAACAATGAGGAACTTTTTCAAATGAAGATGTTAAATCACAGGAATTTATATCAACTAGGAATCTGTCCCTCCCCACTTCTCTTTAACTCACATCAACCTGCCTTGAAGTATCACAACATGTGGGGCCATTGAAGTTTTAGCTGTGACTACAGGCAAAAATGGAGTTGTACCTCGATGTAACATACCTGGATTATCAGCAGCAAAACTAGGCCAACTCATCAACAAAATGTGAACCAAAATCAACATTTCCGCTTTAAGTTGTTGGTGTCAGATATTGTCTCAGCAATGAGAAAGTATCTAAGATAAAATTCAAGACTATGATTCATGCAAATTTATTCAATTTTTAAGAAGGCTATCAATTTCAGTTGTTTTCAATCCAACACATGGAAGATGCTATTGAAATAAATGAATACCATGTATACGATGTGGGAATATAAATACACAACCACTTCACTTGTGTCTCTTTCAGACCTTCTTTTCCCTTCTTTGGTTTGATAACTTTATCAAGAAGTTTAGAGGTTTAACAATTTTATGTTTATGAAAGCAATTACACTTGATAGAGAAATCTTTGTAGTAGATGGGGAAAAGGAGAGATTATAAGGGTATAATTAAATCAAGCTCTCGTAAACATTGACCAGCAAATATACATGGCAACAAAAAAATGAAAATAATAGCAACATTAATATAACATATGAAATACTCTAAGAAGATATTTAAAGTTGAAAACAAAGAAAATCACAAACGACAAAAATTCCACACTTAGTGAGCTCTCCTTCTGTATTTATTAACCGTGGGGAATTTTAATTACACACAAATATTATAAATCGGTGTGTGTGAGAATGTAGGTATGTGTAATTTTCATAGCTTCTCTATCTTCCTGTTATTTTTCTAAATTAGTTATGAAAGTCAGACTTCAATTTGCATCCCTGCAGTCCATTTTGGTAATGGTCTGCTTTGAAGATACTGGAATCCCAGTGTGACACATTTTGACAGGCACATCTTGTCCACGTTCTCATCATTTGGCATTTAATTTGTGAGCTCGACCTCGTGGTTGTCACTTGGTTCTTGACACACTTCCCTTTTCAGCCAAAATAATTTGCTTAGTATTTTTGAGCCTCCTGGAACTAACTAGTGCTGGATGCCAAAGTACCATTTTATTTAAGAAAAATGTTAATTGATAATCTACCCATTTCCAGAAAAGGGGGAATATGATAACAATAACTACTTCTATTTTTTTTCTATTTACTAGTATATTAGAGTATGCATAACATAAAATTACCTGGCTTAATAAGGTTTAATTACAGAATTTAATACTGTTAGGTGTATTCATATTGTCATGCAACCAATGTGCAGAATTCTTTTGATTTTACAAGACTAAAACTGTGTTAATAAATTCCACCAGTTTTCTAGCCAATAAAACTATTATGTAGCAATAGCAACTAATATACTGCATTTCCTCTGCATATATTTTTAAATATTCAGTGTAACTCACGGAATTGAAATTGCACAGCAGTGATCTTTTATGACTGCTTTACTGCCTTTAGTGTGACGCCATCAAAATTCACCCATGTCATCACATGTGCAGCCCTGTCTTCCTTTCTGAAGAAGAGTGATAGTTCATTGCAGTGAAGGTTTCATTTTTGTTGTTGTTGCTGTTTTGTTTTGTTTTGTTTTTTGGGTTTTTTTGGAGGCAAGGTCTTGCTTTGTAGTTCTGGCTGGCCCGGAGCTCACTATGTAGCCCAGGCAAGCCTCGAACTCAGCAATCCTCCTGCCTCTGCCTCCCGAGTGCTGGGATTACAGGCGTGAGCCACCACGCCTGGCAAGGTTTCACATTTTGATTATTCCTTTAATGTTGGACTCTTGGATTGTTTCCATTCTCTTAATGTTAGAGACAGTAGTGCTACACATATGCAAAGAAACAACTATTTGAAATAAGTACTAGAAATTCTAATTTTTTTGAAAAATACCAAAGATATTATATTAATATAAATATATTAAATCTTATATAGAGATATATATATATTTCAGTAGGCTTTTGTACTTTTCATTTCATTTTTAAGTACTTGGAGTTATAGAAAATCTTCAACAAATCACCTTATTCATATATGCATCTGAATTTATTCTGATTTTTCCTTCTCCATTGAAATCATTGCTTCCCTTCAAACATAACTAGTTAACTACAAAATGAAGCAAATTGAATTAGATATAACAGCTTGTTATTTTTAATGTCATACAGTTAGATATTATAACATTTCTTAAAGGCCAATGTGTTCCACAAAATTAAGTTCTAAGTATTACTTCAGTTTCAGTCTCCTTTTATTCTACATATCAAGTTGTATTTAAAGATTTGTCTTTGATTTCTAGTCCTTGCAGTTGAAAGTGTGCTGCACCCACAAATTGGCTCCAGTTAAGACAGAGGGAATTTGCTTGCTAGAGTTGGCCCTAAACTAGTCTAAATCACTTGGTAGTTAACGTTCTCATGCTTTAATAAATATAAATACCAAAGTACTTTGAACATTATTATGCCTACAGACTGTACACTTTAGAAAATATATTTATTGAAAAGATCACTATATTTACAGATATTCTATTTTACCTAAATTTTTATTTTACTTAAATTATAGGTATTCTAGTCTATGTGTATTTTATTTTGAGATGTCTCCACCTCTTTCAAAGTGAGTGACAAAGTAATTATCCAATTTGCAATATCTCATCTAGTTCGTCCCAAAGTTCAGTCTCTGTGTTTTTAACTCTAATGTAGTTTAGATTGTGGGCATTATGGACATGACATCTCGGTGACAAGCAATTGGGAAGATAGGATGAAGCATGATATGGGCAACATCTGCTGACTTTGGCTTTACTTTGCCCATAAACTAGAAATATTATTTTATAAAGACTATGATGACATAAGACAAATAGCATTATATTGCATTAGTCAAAATACCTGCTCAGCCAGGCGTGGTGGCTCACGCCTGTCATCCCAGCACTCGGGAGGCAGAGGCAGTAGGACTGCTGTGTTTGAGGTTTGCCTGGGCTACATAGTGAGCTCAGGGCCAGCCTGAACTACAAAGCGAGGCCCTGTCTCAAAAAAAAAAAAAACCTGCTCAAAAGCAATGGTCATATTCACAAAACTTGTAATGGTGCTCATTCAGGTGAAATATATGAATTTTAAAAATATTAATCATATATATTTACCAATATATATTCATATTACATGCTTTTTATTGATTGATTCTTTATTGGTACATTCTGTATACATATCATGATCACACTCAGCACTGAGAATTTGTACCAGAATACAATACAACTGAATTCTCATTTTTCCCTTTCCCCTACCTACCATCCTACCACCCCCTATAAACGTATATATTCTACATACATTTCAGTTGTACAGGTGTTTTGGCTGTGCTATGTAAACTGTAGCTAAATGTATTTCGACAAAATCAAGAGGCTGAGACAAAATGTTGGAGAATTAAATTACAATGAAATAATCTTATAAAACTCAATATGACAGGGACTGCAATTATTTTCCTGTTGAACCACATATATAAATCACAAAGAAAAGTGATCCACATTTAAGATTAAGCAGTGTAAAAATAATTTTAAGGTGTAATGTGTTTTAATGCTCTATTGTTGGCAAGTAAGTTTATTGTTAAAATTACCTTAAATAAATCAATGATGATCAGCCCGAACAGAAGATTCTTAATCTTGCTTTGAGGTTCAAGCATGTGAAAATGTTTTGATTATTAGTTTATCATATATTGAAGGATAACTTATTAGTTTTCAATAAATGACTCATTATTTAACTCAAACTTAATGTGGTCAGAGGCATCATTGCAGCCCCTAATGGTAAGGGAACTCCCACTGAATAGAACTTTGAGCAGCATTTGGTTGCATGCTTTGTTAGAGAAAGAAGTGACCAAAAATGTCATTATACACTGAATCATTTTCTGCAGCTCACAGTATGTTTGGATGGTCAAGTATTTGGAAAGAGACTAATTGCAAAACTGATGACAAGGAAATTTGAAATATACATGGGTGCAGGAAAATATTCATGTCTCATGTGAGTCTCATCAAAATGTGAACTGAACAATAGATTTCAAGTATCAGGTAGACAGAATCATCTGCTTTGTAGGGAAAAGTCAGTGTCATTTTCTGGCTACCTTGTCACTTCCCAGTGGGGTCAGACACGCATTGGCCCTGTGACAGCAGTGAAGTTACACACGGATTGAGCAGCATTCACTCTCAGACATCAAGTCTGACCTGGTTATAAATATTATGGAGCGACCCATCTGCCAGCAACAGAATCCAACAATCAGCAAAATTCCAGAACTGACAACCAGCTGACTAATGTTAAATTGATTGTAAATGACCACAGGCATTTTGTTGTAAGAATACAGAGATGTTTTAATACAATACACACCTCAGTTTCTCAGAAAATATCTCACCTTGTAGCAAAAGATGTGGCTCAGTGAACTAACGCTCATGGCATTTACTAATATTACTGTGTTCTTGGTCATCTGAACTCCCTTGAGACAATTTTCTTTTGAAGACTCAGACATAGCTTTTCTGAGTGAGAATACCTTGCAAGGCTGGGGAAGAGTTCTCCAGAGCAATATACAAGTCAGAATTCAGCATCTGATACTGCATACAGTAGTGATGGCAAAACTTGGGGAGCTTTCAGGATACAAACTTATATGAGGAGCCACAACAGTTGTGGTACTGAATATAAAGTAAAAACTGCTACTCATCTACTTTGGATTCTCCTCTCTGTGACTGAGCCAGAAAGGATATGCCATGTTGGGTGATCTTTGAAATATCATTTTAAAAACCTATTTCAATATAAAATGTTAAAATATTTTTTCAAAATGAATATTATATACATAAAATAAAGTGAAATGGAAATCAAGAAAAAATAATTTACTTTGTATAAAGTTACTAATTGAATTATTTTAATCTAACATTTGAAAAATTAATAATTTTATAACCTTCCTATTGATGTTATTTTTCCTCCAGTATTACATGTATATCTATTATTTTCTCATTTAACACAGAGTTAATTTTATGTTTGACTGTTGTTTACTTTCAATACCTCGTAAAGTGTATTTTCACTATAAAGTGATTATTTACCATAGTGGGAAATAGTTGTCAGTTTATTTTTCTACATATACGTTTATCTTCTCATCTTCTCCAATCCAGCCCATACACATGAACACTTATTTCTCTTTCAATATTGAGCAACTCTATGGACACTTGAGTTTTATTTATTATTTTATACTAATTTATCATATTTCTATTGTTTTTTGTTACTACCACTACTTTCAAATATAAAATATAAAATATTCTGTAATAAATCAATAGTTTTTTTCTTTTAATTGATAGCCTGAGTCAATGACAAATAATAAACTTTTAAATTTTTGCTGATGAACTTAATATTTACACACTTAGATTAAAGTCACCATATAAATGCTCAAGTGATAAAATTAGAGGAAATTGCTAGGCAGTATACTTATTATTTATACCTGAAAAGGGAAGATTCATCAATTTTCAAGCTTTTATTACAAACACTAGAAAATACTAGTGATATGATTATACTGTATTTGGTTATGAAATATATATTAGTTAATATCTTCTGCATAATGTTCTTATAATACAGAAAACTCAGCACATGCACTATCATTCTAATCTCCAGCCTATAAACCATATTTCTTACAAAGTCTGTCTACAGTGGTCTCACATCTGCCATTTAGAACACTGACTATTAAGATATACAAAAGAAATGAAATCAACATATCAAAGAGATGCTGGCATGCCTTGATTTATTTCTGTACTTTTCATTAACAGTGAAAGTAATATTTACATATCTAGCTAAAAATGAGTGTTAAAATCCAGTACATACATACAGAAAGCAAATCCATTCATAACAAGCTTGAAATTGTTTCATACGTGACACAATGGACTGAACTGAAGGAATTTGTGTTTTTTTATTATATGTTGTACCTGAGCAGTTGATCTCAAATTAGAAAATAATAAATTTCTAATTACTAGATGCTAAAAATGTAGGAGGAAAAATAGGACAAAAATGTACAACAAGAATAAGGATATGGTTAGATAGAGAAAAAAATGTCTAATTTTCTAATGTGGCATAAATTGATTTCATGACTTCCAATTTTTTCATTTAAGAAATACTAGAAAACACCAACTTCAAGTTTCCAAACATGAAAACATAAGCATGTTAATTTTTCACTCTACTCCATACATATGTGGAATTATTAGATGTACATTGAAAAAAAACAATAGGAAATGAATACACTTACTTGTATAATATTTACTTAAGATGGTTATCATTAATATGTCATCATTTAATTCTTTTTCAATTTATAATTCCTGTATTGTTCTTTCTTTTATTTACTTTAATTTCCATTATTAATTTGTATTATTATAAAAGAAAAACCTGTATTACTGATATATACTTTAGTCATCAACACAAAATCTAGTCTTTCTTAGCAGAAGTAGAATTTATTATAAAGTGGATAATTTCAGATACCATATTAATAGCAAATATACAAAAAGTTTTCCCCAGCATCTGGGAGGCAGAGGCAGGGAGATTGCTAAGAGTTAAGGGCCAGCCTGGGGCACAGAGTGAGTTCAAGGGCAGCTTGAACTACAACGTGAAACCCTGCATCAAATGATATTTTTCAAGATTGTCTTTTCAAACAAAAGTCAAATTTCTTAAAGTCATATTTTCCTATATTTTCAAAACATCAACATAACTTAAAAATGGATATTATTTGAAAGGAATTAGTATGTTTTATGTTTCAATTCAAAGGGAAGATCTGAGGATTCAAATGTAATGTCACAGAGCAAGAGATCATTCCACGCCAGGACACACAGCTGAAAGCTGAAATTAAAAGCTGAACATTTATTCACACGCATGGACTCCTCTTCCAAGCAAAGTGAAGGGCAGAGTAAAAGCTATGAGAGATTTTTAAAGGAAAAACTGCCAGTTACAGAAACACGGTAAAGGACAATCACATCGTTATCTTTGCAGACCACAGGTGCAAGGACAAAAGCCTGGTTATCTTAACAGAACATCTTAAAGAGAATATAGTTTTATAATTTACAGCTACCTCTATGATACATCCCATACATCTGTTCCAGGGAGATTTTCTCATCTTTTGGGAAGGGTTGTGGAACCAAGATCATTGCACAAGCACAGTTTACAATTATTTAGGTAAAAGGTCACATTCCTAAGGCTTTGTTTGCCCCCCGGGGTGGGTAACATAACATGGGTAACTCTGGTTAAGTGAGTCTTCCATCAGACCGAGAAATGAAGTTCCTTCTCTGAAATATACCACTACAACAAGTGACCTGGGATTCTCTGTGTGTAATTAACTTCACATCTTGTTATTTTAATGAATGCTATATTTTATTAGCAGAGTAAAAATCCAGTTTTACTTCAAATGAACAAAACCAAAATATAATAGAAAAAATATCATGAAATGCATCAGTCTGTTTCATCATATTTTTTTACTTTGATGTTAACGTAGATATTTGCTCAAGTAAATGTAATTATATGATTCATATTTGTTCAAAAAAGACTGGCAAGAAGCCCTTGTGAGTAGCTCAACACGGGGGAAATTCCACAGAACAGGTTTGAATCCTGCAGCACTGAATGGACTGAATCCAGAGTGAGCCAGGTGGGGAGATGAAGGAAATTAAATTCACACTGTATCACCTGTTGTTTTTTTTCTTTTGGTGTTTTTGTCTTGTTTCTTTTCTTTCTTTTTTTTTCATTTACTACCTCTATATGTCTTGCCTGTATAGAGTGTTTCTACCTCAAATCCTTACTGGAGCCTAGCAATCGTGTCTGCCCACTTCTTTCTGAATAAGGGATTGAAGGCAGCCACGGTGAAAGCTTTTCTTATTCTAAGTGCAGACATCAGGAGCAGGGATGCTTCAGGGACCAGGTGTTTCTCAATCAACAGGACAAGTCATGGGTACCCTTGCTGGATGCCAAATGGAAGCAGAATGAGTCCAATACTTCAGAAAACAGTCCCAAAGACATGCAAATTATGGTATTGTGGAGATTGTCTAAAGCCCAGAGAAAACATAAAGGCCAATACATAAATGTTCTTCTTTACAGTTTTTCTTTTCCAATATTTTACATTTCTCCCCCAGTTACTTTATTTGCATTTTTGTCTCTTCTTTCAAGCTAATTTTGTAAAATTTAAATTTACAATTTTAAATGATCTATTGCACAAAATTAATCATCTTCATTTTTCCTTCTTTTTTAAAATTGATTTTATTGCACATTTTGCTCACAATCGACAATGAGAATATGTACGGTGTATGATACAAGTTAATAGTCATTTTTAATTAATTACCTATGGACAGCCAAATACCACCATTCTTTTTGCCTTCCGTAGATGATCACAGGAATGTTAAATAAACAAGGAGTTCTTAGAATTATCACTCAGAAATAGCATATTCCAGGAGGAACCAGAATGTCTCACCTTAGGATGAGGTTTAGAGATTCCTTTCCAATGTAAAAAGAGAAAGTTTAAGTGAATTTTACAGGGTGTTTGTCAAAATCGGTGACGGAATGTTACATTTCCTTTTGCAGCACAGACTCGCTAGAGCTCCTCACTGCTCTAGGGACTTTAATAACACAACCCTGGGGTTACTTTGCGGGATACTTTGACTCAGCGTTTCAACAAGCTCACCGGGGGGACACCAGAGCAAAAATGGATGAACTGGGCCGGAGGGTTAGCTCAGTGGTTCCGGCGCCTGCCTCGCAAGCGTAAGGACCTGAGTTCGATCCCCGGTTACCACATATAATGCTGGGCGTGGTGGCTCACGCCTGTAATCCCAGCACTCGGGAGGCAGAGACAAGAGGACTGCTGAGTTCGCGGCGGCTTGCCTGGGCACCATAGTGAGCTCAGGGCCAGCC
>PVIC010020535.1:0-29435 GCA_004025085.1 Thryonomys swinderianus
GAGGCCCTGTCTCAAAAAACAACAACAAAAAAAGAAAAACATCTAATCTTTCATGTTTTCTCTCTTATTTGGGAGATAAAAAATAACTCATACATATACTTCAGTATAATATGGTAATTTACAGAGGTTGAGAAAGCTGTCAGAGTACAGAATAAAGTGAATAAAAGGAAGTTTTACCTGACGAATACATACTGTGTCCATGCCTGGAAATGTCACAGATAGTCATATATATATATATATATATATATATATATATATATATATATATATATATATATATATATATATATATATATATATATATATATATATATATATATATATATATGTATATGTATATATATATATATATTTTTTTTTTTTGAATACAACACAATCAAAATAAAATAAATTTAAAAATTTGGTGAGATATACATTTCATTACATTTCTTATGGAAATAACTTAAAGAGTAAAATTTGTGGTGTGGGGATTTATTATAATACATATCTGACCAAAGTCACCAATACAAAGATATTACTAGTGAAGAACCATAAAATAGATACTGAAAAAGACCATTTGCTTGGTAAAGAAATGATGAAGGTCATCACATATTCGAAAGTTTTTTCTTCAGCAGTGAAAGAAATTATCATACTCAGCAGAATGATGAATTTGAATATCATCATATACATAATCAAGTTGGAGTCTACTTCAGCCAACCTATCATATACTGCGATTGTGTGGACCAGAAGTTCTGCATCAGGCCTCTTCCACGTCTACTACCTCCAGCTCTGAGATGCTCTTATTTGCTCTGAAGTTTGCAACATTGCTCTGATTGCAAAAGAAGTACAAATAAAGGCACATGGAATGAAAGGTTCAAAACATATCCTAGTCAAATGCATTCATTGTGTAAGTAGAGATATCTACTCCAAAATCTGCCTCGGTCTCCTCTGTGTGGTGGGTCCTTTGTGAAGGCTGAATTTTCAAATGTCTTTCTCATGCTAGAATGTCACACAATGTCAGGATTAAAGAAACAGAGAGGAGGTGTCCAATTTTCTTAGAGCCTTACTGATGTAGAATTGGCTAGTGGTTTCAGTGAAGTGAATTTTAATTTTAGAACCATTTTTCCAGCATAAAAATTAAGAATTATATGTACTACCTTTTTTTCTACTTAGTAAATTATTGTTTTTAATCCAAAAACCTAACATTATTTGGAAAGTTACTAGATAGCTTCAAGAACTGAACGAATATCTTACATTTCTGATTAATCTTCAAGTTAAGGAGAGAATCTCATATAAGTTTTTATTAGGAAGATTTTTAAAATAGGATGAAACTTTAGAGAACAATTTGGAAAAAAAAAATGAACATTTTTTAGATCATGCTGCTACCCCCAAAACATAAATAAATACAGACAGCCTGAGAAACCAAAATGTTGTCTTCCAAGAAAAATAAAGTCAACTAATGGAACAGATCCAAAGAAGTATGTCTTTCTTAAATGCAAATTGGAAAGTTTATAGAAACATATGGCAACCATATGGAAATCCACTCAGTCCAAGAGCATAATGGGCAGAAGAGTCCTGTAACTAAAATTCTGAAATCTACATCCACATTCACATGAATGTCAGTGTAAATTTAAAAAGGGGGTTTTCAGGGAAATTGATTCTTACAAATATACTCACACAGGCATTTCTGAAAATGATGGGGTTTCTCCAATAAAAAACTTTGACTCATTACCTGTGGATTTTGCCAGAAATTCTCAGGATTATACCACAAGCTGACAGAATTTCTTCGGAACATTGCTCTCTCTTCTTCCTCCATAAACACAGTATTTTTTAAAATCGAACTCATTATTGGTACATTTTATAGACAGCTCACGATCACACTCAACATTGGGGAATTTGTACCAGTGTATGACACGAGTTCATTTTTTTGTTTGTTTGTTTGTTTGTTTGTTTTGAGACAGGGTCTTGCTTTGTAGTTCAGCCGGGCCTTCAGCTCACTATGTAGCCCACACAATGCTCCTGCCTCTGCCTCCCGAGTGCTGGGATTACAGGCGTGAGCCACCAAGCCCGGCACTGTGGTATGTGGTATTGATTGCTGGTGGGCGTGAGTCACAACGCCCACCACTGTATGTGGTTACCGGTAATCGAACTCAGGACCTTGTGCTTGCGAGGCAGGCGCCGGAACCACTGAGCTAAACCTCCAGCCCTACATGTGCTTTCTTATTCTTTTCAAATCATAATTTTCCCCTCATTAATTTCCCCTACCACATTCCCTTTGAGTATTTCCTATTTCAGAAAATCTCTCAAACATAATATTTTCAGAGTCTGTACCATCTGTTAATTCTCTGGATTTCCTTTATTTTTTTTCTTAAATTCATTTTTAAATCATTCATGATAATTCTTTTGAAGGTCTAGTCTTTTCAAGTAGGTGATGTTCATGGCGGACCTGTACAAGCCAAAGAGTATCTCACCTCAATCAGTAGGTAGAAACATCAGGAGAGCACGATAGAAGGAAATTCATATATATATATGTTACTATATTATAATATTATATATATATATATATAACTTTATATGTAGTACAAGTGTCAAGTTTTCATTTCTTGAGCCTAATAAAGTTGGAAATCTTAGTCTGAGGACAGAAAGGAAACCAAGTGTGTCAGAAAATAAGTGAATGGAATTTTCAACTATTTATTTAGGAAAAGTTTAACCCCCAATCTCCTTTAGATATGTATCATACGTATGTATATGCATGATATTTTTTTCCACAACACACCTGAAGTTCTCTGAGAACTGAGATTATTTTGTGTCCCTGAGTTTACAGGTCAGAAAATTCTTTCTCCAAAAGTACAGGTAATAAATATTTGAAACTTTGCAGGCCACATACATCTCTGGTGTTCTTTCATCTTTTCAACAAACTCCTGGATTTCCTCAACTCTTCTTTCTACCTCTTAAAAATAAAATGTTAATATTACTTGAGACTGCAGATCATATAAACACAGGATAGGAACTGGATCCAGGACGTTCTGACTCCAATCTTGGAGGAAAAGACAGCATCCTACTATGGCAACATTCTACCAATATCAGAAAGAAATATTGAAGTAAGATTTAGATAAAAATTCCTCTCAATTTCTAGTAACAATTCTACAAAACTGAATTTATCCATATGCACATTTTTCCCCTTTCTTTTTACTTTGTAAAAAGTTATGTAACCAAATCGATGAGACTTCACATAGTAAGCACATACACCTTTGTCTGTACATACCAATAGATGCCCACACTCACACGTGCATATGTACATATTATGTTGTATTAAAATACATTATAGTTGAAATGGAACTTCCCATGTAAAAACAAGACAAAATGCAGGATGGAATAAAAAGTGCAGGATGGAATAAAATCACCTGAATTTTTTTATACATACAGACCACATTCACTTTGCAAAAATTTGGAATTTTAATCTGAAAGCATTCTAGGATTATCATAAAACAAAAGATGGAGAGAAATGCCATAAAAAGAATGTCTTGTCTGACAAACTATAATTCTCCCTTAAATCTCTCATATAACTGTTAATTTCATAACTGAAATTTTAACTAAAATGATATACACTTTAATTGAAATTTCACGAAATGTTAATATATTTCATGACTATAACATAGTGAATTATAAAATGGTCTTTTCACAGAAGAAAAAAAAGTTATCAAATAAATCATGAGCGTAGCAGTCAGGCTTGGGGTGTTCAGTCATGACATTCAAATGTCATTTGGCATGAGAAGAATGATGAGAGACAGTGATGTAGCACCTTACCTAATTATCCTAAATCAAACAAGACTTCCACAAGTCAGAAATAAGTAAAAGTTATGTTCTTAATTCTACTGAAAATGTCTTCTAGTGTGAAATACAGTTTGAAAATATAAATTGCAATGGCTGAGATCTGATTAGTTTTGCCTAGGTATATTATGCTTTGGAGTGACTAATATGAAAATATAAAACATCATTCTGCAAAGTAGACTGAAGAATCATTACATATAATGTGAAACTTGTATTAAAATCACTGTATTAACAAGACAATAATTGACATTTAACTTATCATAGAGAACATAAAATGAAAATATTGCCAAAGCAGTATTGTCCATTTGTTTTAAATATATCCACTTCTACTTTTTAGATGTTTTGTTTCATTGTGACATAGCTGAAGTTGCATCTGTACCATGCCAAAATATCTGAGCATGAGAGTAAAAAATCAACTGATAGGAACTAATAAGTCAGGTTTTAGCGGGCATATATAGATTTTCTTTAATATACAGCAATTTGGATACCTAAAAAAATAATTTGCTCTGTATATTGAGTAAAGCAAACAAACAAAAACCCTCTCTAGTGCTGTGATAATGACACAATGAAATGAAGGTTTCAAATATTATATACATTTCCAGTTTATCATATCATTTGCTATTGAACTGTTACCTATATAAGATTTTCAGGTATCCTTTTATTTTAAGGAAAAAAAGAATAAAACACTGGCCTGATTGTCTACTTTCAGATAGCAGTATTATAGCTTTTACCCATATGTTGTGTAAAGCTAATATCATGTCATTTTAATATTAAAGACATGACCAATACAAAATCTGTAATAAAATCAGTCATCTATCTCTTTACATCATAAAACAAGAAAGTTACAAAGAGCCATTTATTTGTTGGTATTGTCAATATAATAAAGAATATCTAAATCAATCCTTCATTTTTATAATATTAGGTCAAGATAGATTTTTTTTAATTCCAGATTACTAAACTACCACAAGAGCAAGATGGCAGGACTTTCATGCCAACTCAAACTGTATATCCTGATGTTTAATACAGTAGTTAAAAGATTGGCTGAAACTATTTATAATTGACAAGTCAAGGGGAAGAAAAGTAATAGGAAAAAAGTTAAAATCCTAGGGGCAAAAAGGTGAAGATAATGACATTTCCCACTTATAAAGGGGACATGATACATATTCATTTTAATAGAATGGGATTGAAAGAGCCTCACCTCAAAGGGTTACTTGCTATAGTGGGACTGTTCCTGCAGAGAGAGGCGAGTCTGTATTACGAGCAAATGCATCGTTTGTCCCCAGGACATGCAGTCTCAGAGGTGCCGGAGTGCTTGGAGCAATCACTAGAAATGAGGAGTCAGTTGGCATCAAGGTCAGTCTGCCATAAAACAGTAATTAGACCTTTGGAATTCTTCTCGCGTCTCTCACCATATGTCAGCCTGGAAGAAACAAAAGCAAAGAGGAATAGGGCCGCGTGAGGAGCTCAAGGACTGTAAGGTCCGTCTTCTCCTCCCCACCGTAGGACCCCCAGTTGGATTCAGGCCTGAGACAGAAGGTAAATGCTAAAATTGGTATAAGATAAAAGGTTTGTGCTTAAATTAAGCTCACCATTTTAATAGGTGAAATGAGAACATGCTAGTGTTTAAAAATAACGAAAAAAATGATAGTATCAACTGAATATATGAAACATAGCCAGGGAGAAAACATGAACACCTGTGGATTCAAATGACTAAGAAATGTGGGTAATACCTTGTTTTACTCACTGCCACAGTTTGGTTTAAAGACAGGTGTATTAAGCTTGCTTCTCAGGTTATTGGAAAATGGTAGAACCTTTGAGATACAAGTGCAAAGAATGAAATTAAAAGATACATAGAAGTGACATATGTGCACCCTTGTTCATAACACCTCAGTCTGTGATAGCTAAATCGTGTCAACAACCCAAATCCCCATCAACTGGAGACTGGATAGAGAAGATATTTTTTAATAAAATGGAGTACTACTCTGCTGAAAGAATGATGTTTGAGTTATTGATACTCAAATGGATGTACTTTGAGGACATATGCATAAGTGAACTAAAGAGTTCACAGATGTGTAAATACCATATCTTTTCTCTAGTATGAGAAACAATATGTAAATGAGATATAGAGTGTATGGTAGGTACTGTGAAATAGAAAATATTCAAATGTAAAGTCAGGAGGTATATATAATATGGGGAAAAATGTGATGATCAAAAGAAAGAGAACAAAGGGTAAGTATATATATGGGGCAGGGTGTTGTAAAGTGGGCAGGGGAATGGGAAAAATGAGAATTAAGATGTGTCATATACTAGTACAAAATTTCCAAGTCAGTTGTGATCATGATATGTATATAAAATGTATATAAAATAAAAATGGAGTAAAACATTGAATATTATTTTCATGTGCAGAGTAAAAGTTTTGCAGCCAGGTAAGCCTTATTCAGGGTTAACATGTGTTTATTATTTATTCCATAGACAGTTTCTTAATGTCAAGCTTCTCTTAGACATAAATGTAAACACTGTAGACTTAGACTTACAAGAAATTTATGATGAGTTGTAATATGTAGTATTTTTAATCTTTCTGGGGACAATCATTTATTTTGCTTCAAAGATTCAGAGCACCTCCTCTCTTCATAAACAGTATGAGTATTTCAGGTAAATACAATTATGAAAACATTGTGCCAGCTCTACTTGAAAAATGTTTCTGATTTTTTCTAATATTTACAATGTTAATTCTTTAGAAAGATAGGTATAAACAGAAATTGAATTGGAAATAGTATATTTTCCACAGCGGAGTCACTAATGTGATCTATTGAGAGATTAGAATTTGTAATTATCCATAATTTCATGACTCTTGCTATGTGATCATGTTTGATAAAGTACTTGCTGATATATAGCCAGTTGATGTAGATAGATAGCAAGTAAAAGAAAATCAAACCTGCTTACCTAATGGACATATTTCTCTTCATCAATGTCAAATTTTGTTCTCTTCTCCCATGAAATGATAATTACATCATTATTTGCCTTTAAATTTGAAAGATAATCTTTTTGGATTATACATCTGACAATTCCTGCCACCGAAATAGATGAGATTATGCTTGTAGATTTATCATCTTAGCCACAAGAGACATTACTGAACAACATTTTTTCCAATAAGGAAATGTAAAGAGGACATTGTCATTCACAGGCAAGATTTTAGAGGATTAAAGCTTGTTTATTAATTGTCTGCTTTTTAATTAATGTAGAAAGTATTTTGTTTGCAAAAAACTTTTCATAAATAAATCCTGAAATGACCTTACTTCCACTTAGAAAGGACAAATCTCACAATTCTACCAATACCAAGAAAATCCTGATATAATAGTGAACTGTTCTATAAATGTGTACTCTTTCATAGTGTGTAGAAATGTCCTTTCAGTAGTTCACAGCTAAGAAAACAGCATGATTGTACAGTTAATAGAGAAAATGCTGCTTTATATTTTATTTATATTTGATAACATTATACAAATACAAGAACAAGGTTATTCAAATGTTAAAACAGTCAAACCTTCATTATGTTGAATGCCAATATTACTGAAAAAGAAACATTAAAAATAAATGTTATATTATTTTAATTACATAGCTATCATAAATATTTTCCTTACCTCCTATAGTCACAACTGTTACAGGATCAAATAATTGATGTGTTTAGGGCTTCTCTGTGTTCTGATAATGAATGTTTTAGTTGACAGTTACTGTATTTGTACCATAGCTCAAATTATTATGGTTTGTAAACTTTGTCTGTGCAAAGGATATCAGCTACAAAAATTTGTAACTAACTTCATTACAGCTGATTTGGGTAACATAGTATTTTGATATGCTAGAAAACAAGGCTGTTGCATTCTAACCCTTCCAAATTGGATTTCATTTAGCTATAATAATATAAAAATTTAGAACACTAACTGAGATGAAAGATGTTATATTATTTTATAAGAATCTGTGTTATTTGTCTTGACCCAAACTCATGTTAACTTTTCACCTGTGTCTCTCTTGTGTGAAAATTGGTATATTACCATTGAAAAGATATCTCAGGGGTGGGGATTTAGCACAGAAGCACCATGCCTCCGTGGCAAGTGCAAGATCCTGAGTTTATTCCGTGATACCATTAAATAAATAAATGTAAGAAGATGGAGAATTACTCTGCCATAAAGAATGGCGTTTCATTCATTTATGTGCAAATGGATACATCTTGAGGACACACCAATATTTAAAATAAATAGATCCCTGATATGTAAATCCCATATCTATACTGTGGTATGAGAACCTGTAGATGTAAATGAGTTCTAGAATGTAAGATAGATTTTGTGAAATAGGAAATATTCAAAGAGAATGTGGTGGAAGGAAGTAATGAGGGGAAAGAATAAATATGATTTGAAAAGAAAAAGAAAGAACATGTAATAGGGCAGTTGATTGTGGGTGGGTAGGGATATGGGTAAAAATGAGAATTACCTTATATCATACACTGGTACAAATTCCCCAATGTTGAATGTGATTGTGAGCTGTATATAAAATGTACCAATAAAGAATTCAATTTAAAAAACAGAATACATCTCAGTTACTTCATGTATAGTAAAAATAATTAAAGTGGACTATATAGTAAGAAAATATAAGATATAGTGCAGATTAACCAAGGCAGACTAAAATATGACTGTGGGTAGGACGGTTGTTCAGATAGATATGTGTGAGTCAATTGATTTAGTTTTCCAAAAACTGTAGGGGATATACTCATAATCACATAAAATATTAATATATCAATGAACATATAAATTAGTCAGGCTTATTTTATTCATAATAGATACTCAAGATAGTCATTTAATTTCAGTAACTACATTTAAAACATAGAGAGGATAACATAAGAACACAAAAATGGTTTTTAAAAACTACTGCAGGCATTTATAACTATAATCACTTCTTATGTGGTTGAATGCTTTTTTTTTAAATAAATGATTCATTGTGAACATGAAACAATAGTAGCTCCTAGAGAGTTGCTACTATGAAATATGTGTAATAAGGCTCAGAACTTAAAAAAGAGGATGTTTGTATTTATGTATCTCTCAAAAAATAGCACCTTAAGCAACAGGCTATCTAGCAAGGAAGCATGGAGCATGTCTGGCCAGGAGAACAGGAAAGCCAGGGAGGACACCAACTGGTTAAAGTCTAGATGGAAAAATTGCCAAAGGGCATGAATTATTAGGACTCTTTTAATATATAATTTCCTCCACCTCAATACGTAACTTATTCATGTGTAGAGATGCAAATCAGCCTATTAAACCAGAGTCCTGAACTAATACCTGAGCTATCACACAACAGTGTCAGAATTATTAAGCATGATCTTATAGTAAGTTACCAAAACTACATCTGAGAAAGTAAACTAGCATAAGCTATCAATAGAAAAATATAGAATCTTTGAATGAAAAAATAGAAAATATTGAGAAATGAATCAAAGGAATAAATATAAATTCGTAGTACATGTAAATTAATACTTAGATGGTGAATAGAAACTTTAAAAATTTTAAAAATAAAACTATGAAGTAATAAATGAACAAAACCTAAAAAACTGACAGCTGAATCCAGTGGTACATCATGAGTGCCCTGGGATTAAAAGGAATCAGAGAAACTATGAAAGAAAATCCAAAAGAAGTAAAAATTGGCAATAAAAATTCCAAATTCACAGTGACTAAAATAGACAGCAATTAATACTCAATGTAGACTACACAGAAAAGGGCACAGTAGAAAATGCAAAACTTGGTCCGGAGGGCTGGCTCAGTGGTTCCGGCGCCTGCCTCGCAAGCGCAAGGTCCTGAGTTTGATCCCTGGTAACCACATACAATGCTGGGCATGGAGACTCAGGCCTACCAACAATCAATACAACATACCACAGTGCCGGGCGTGGCGGCTCACGCCTGTAATCCCAGCACTCGGGAGGCAGAGACAGGAGGATTGCTGAGCTCGAGGCTTGCCTGGACTACATAGTGAGCTCAGAGCCAGCCTGAACTACAACGTGAGACCCTGTCTCAAAAAGAAAATATAAATAAATAAATAAATAAATAAATAAATAAATAAATAAATGGAAAAAATGCAAAACTTATGCTTATTATAGTTTAAAGTAATCTTAATTTTAAAATTTGATTTCATTAGTATGTTTGTAGTAGATGATAATTACATTAGAGTCAAAAGTCTAAGTATATAACATTTCATTTTTCTTTTGTCTTTAAACTTGTTCATTTTTTCCTTATGAAAAGTTCTACCTCCTTGTTTCCTATTATTGTTTATTTCTCTGTAAATTATTTATATTTTGGCATTTTCATTAAGAGGTGCCTTGTAATATTGTGCTTCTGATTTATTTCACTTAACATTATAGTCTCCAGGTCCATTTTCCAATGAATAGCTCAAACATGTATTTCTTTAAGTCAGTATAGTTCTCAATTGTGTCAAATGCCATATTTTCTTTATCCGTTTAGCATTAATGATTAAAAAACCACTTCCAGTACTTAGCTACTATGACGTGCTTCTGAAAACAATGGTATGCAGTTATTTCCATAATGTAATATCTAACCTTTCAGGGAAGATAACTAGAAGTAGAATTGCTGTGATGAATGAAATGTCTGGTAGGAATGGAATTTCCACTTTGCAGCATTTTAAGACTTTCTGTCCTGCTGGGCGTGGTGGCTCATGCCTGTAATCCCACCACTCGGGAGGCAGAGGCAGGATTGCTGAGTTCGAGGCTTACCTGGGCTACATAGTGAGCTCAGGGCCAGCCTGACCTACAAAGTGAGACCCTGTCTCAACTAAATAAATAAATAAATAACGAACAAACAAACAAATAAATAAATAAATAAGGGGTTTTGTCATGATATCCAAGTTGGTTGCACTAATTTATAGTTCTCTCAACTATAAGAGGCCACAGTATTGATTATACACCCGAGCAGGGTGAAAACAATGTGAGATGTAAATAATTAACACCATAATTGGCTTGTTCAGAGAAGTGAGTCATACTGAAGCCTACATGCTGATGTCAGAGTAACTCACACCCAAATCCCATTCCCACAACTAAGACTTTCTCACTAGAAGGACAGTGTTCTAATTATGGCCATATATATTTGTCTATTCTGTTCCTTTTTTGAGAATGATTTGTCTTGTCCCTTATGAACCTTGTTTACATTAATTTCCATAGAAACTGCAGGGCTGTGTATCTTTTCATGTAGTTTTGGCCTTTCAAATAACTCACCTTTACCCTAACTGATTACCAATAAAAATGAGTGGCTTTTACTGGCCAGCCCTTTGGCAATTACACTAGCACTGATGATACTGACCCCCTACATTCTGACTCTTTCATTCTGTCCTTTAGATGTTTTTCTCATACACTGAGCAGGAAACTGGAATGTATCTGAAGGTTCTCTGGTAACCAGCAATGTACAGGTGTCCTTTTCTTTTCTCAGAGCCTCAGCAGAATTTGCTGCTGTTTAATTTCTTGATCATAGCTATTCTAGAGTGAGTAACTTGAAAGCAATAAAATAAAAATGGTATAGTACATGGAGTTGAGCAGTGTAAAACTGAAATGTTTTTCTTTTATGTTCTTTTTGCCACATTGACTACTAAACAAAAATTTTATAAATGGTATTGTCAACTTTTAAATATACATGTGTTTATAAACTATATATAAATACAGACATATTTTATATCCACAATACTACTATTTACTATTCTATAAAGATGGCATTAATCTATACAACTGCTTTAAATTACTACTACTATGAACATAGGCCAAAATTCTTACCATAAATATAAATATCAAACAAAAGTCATTCACATTTGTGAACAAGCACTGACACTCTTGTAACACTAATGTTTCAAAGCAGAAATTCCTAAACCTTATCTATTAATTGATTATGATCAGAGTATTTGTTAATCATCTTTGCAAAAGCATTAAGCCAAAGGTCTGGATTTAAAAATCAAATGTGATGAGTCCCTATCATATCTATAATAAAGACACTAATGATGAATCCTTGAAGTAACTTCTCCTAAGAAGAGTTAGCCTGCTAATAGTTGATTATACTGGATACATTTCTGTATGGACCTACAACAGTTCATCATCAGTAGAACAGTCATTCATGTTTTACATAGATTATTTTTTCCAGCTTTGCTGTGCTTCTGCAATTGGATTGAGAATCACTGTAACTCTCATTGGTTTTAGAGTTTGTGGCAAATACCTAGGTTATTTTTAAGATCATTATCTTTTTCTAAATTTACCTTATACTAATAAGCTGGGCTTGCATCTTAGGTACATAGAGTTTTGTAAAACTATTTAGGAAATTTGATCCATTATGTCTTTATAGGCCACCTATTCTTGCCTCTAAGTTGGTGTTCTGTATTCTATTTAATCTTTATTTTTACAGTAATGAGCTGACCCGAACTGACAAGTATACACCAATTATCTCAGCAGAATTGTACAGAAAGAGGCTATTATCTCATTTCTGTGTGATGAGACATCTGTGTCAATGAAATGGCAAATCAAAGCAGCTTTATTTGCTAGGAAAATACAGTGAAAACTCTGTGCTAATATCTGTCATCATGATTTCCAAAATCTAATATCTCCAGAATGTAGGCTTAATATGAAAACCATTTACTTGTTCCTTACTATTTTTTCATTAAAATGTCAGTCATTACAGTTATATATTATTACAGCTGTCTGTTTCACAAGACACTACCTTAAATCTTTGTTGCCTTAAAAAAATTGCATTTCTCTAGATCCTTTAGGCCCTTTGGGCACACCTATATGGTTATTCTGTTACCTGTACTTGAAGTCTCTCAAACGATTCCAGTCACATATTGGTTAGGGCTGAAACTCTGGAAGAATTCTCATGCCAGTTTGTAACATTACTGGTATTTCCTGTGTGGTTTCACTCTTCCTCATAAGGCGGTAGTCATTAATAGGGTAGCTCAAGAGGCTGAAAGTGGAAGCTATATCTTCTCTCTCTCTCTCTCTCTCTCTCTCTCTCTCTCTCTCTCTCTTTGAGACAGGGTCTCGCTTTGTAGTTCAGCCTGGCCCACAGCTCACTATGTAGCCCAGGAAAGCCTTGAACTCAGCAATCCTCCTGCCTCTGCCTCCCAAGTGCTGGGATTACAGGCATGATCCACCAGGCCCGGATATATCTTCTCTTTTTAAAATTAGAAATGGTAGATTATCATGTTTGGTTGTGGCAAAATAGAATTCCATTCTGTTGTCTGTCTACATGTCTATATATCTATCTAGCCCACTTACAACATACACAAACCACATAGACCTTCCCCCAGCAGACATACCTATAGTTTCTTTAACAGTTCCTATTTTTGTAGACATTTAGTCTGCTTGCGGTTAAGGGAGCTATTCCTTCAGTATGAGAATGTGTAGTTTTTAAATTTTTTATTGGTACATTGAATATACACATCATAATTATACTGCACACTGAGAATTTGTACCAATATGACTCAACTTAATTCTCATTTTTCCCCTTCCTCTACCCACTCTACCCCCTCTATATACATAGGCATTGTTTTCTTTTTATAAACAGCAATTTTTTTTCTTTCTTCATTATTTACTCCTAAGCCCCATTACCCTTTGAATATTTACTATTTCACAATATCAAGCATGCACTCTAGAACACATTTACAACTTCAATTTCTCATATCAGAAAAAAATATATGATATTTGCACATCTGTGACCTATTTATTTCTGGATAGGAAGAACCAATATCATAAAAATAGCTTTACTCCCACAACTACTATAAAGATTCAATGCAATCCCAACTGAAATCCCAAAAGCATATTTCACAGATCTAGAGAAAAGCATCCAAAAATTCATTTTGAACCACAAGAGACCTAGAATCCAAAAGCAAGTCTAGGAAACAAGGACATGGCAGGGGGTATCACTTTCCCCAACCTGAAACCTTACTACAAAGCCACTGTGATAAAACCAGCATGGTACTGGCAAAGAAAGAGACCTGAGGATCACCAGAAGAGATTAGAAGATCAAGAATGTGTATATTTTTTAACATGCTCAGTTCATGTTTTACAGATATAAATCCAGGAGTGGAAAGAAAAACATTAAATCTTTTATCATGTAACAATATGAATAGAAACAGATGGTCATATGTTAAAATACAAAAAAAAAGGCAGACACAAAAACCACGTGAAATTACTCATAATTATAAATTTAAAGTAATGATTTCATAGAAATCAAGAGTGGGCTATTGGTTATGAGAGATTATACTGGAAAGCACAATTGGGAAAGGGGAATGCAATAATAGGTATGAAGCTATAGTTTAATAAAATAAGTTCTGGTGTTCTGTGCACAGTATAATGAACATGATTAATACCACCTCATGTATCTCAAACAGAAGAAAGGAATTTGGATGTGCATACCAGAAATAAATAAAATTTAAAGTGATGTAAAGGCAAGTTCTTAAAGTGATAGCTGTCCCATGTTAAAGTGATCCAAAATTTCACATTATGCCTCATAGTTAACCTAAAACAAGAAAAGAGGTCAGTATATCTTTGTTGTTATTATTAGGCAGTGCACTTTCAGCTTTAGTGGACAGAAAGTAGCAGCTCATTCCAAAGAAAGAGAACAAGGCCCATTAACTCTGTGGATTACTGTGGTCTTTCATGTTAACCCTTCCTAGTAGGGCTTTCAGGAAAAATGTCTCTTTTTCCTAAATTATAGTATTTTTGATATTGATGAGTTGTTAGCGTTTGCATATTGAAAATTAAATTCTAATACAATTTTGAAATACTATAGGATAGTGGATTCAATTTCATTTTAAACCACCACAAATTTAAGAGAATTTTTGCCTTTGGAAATAAACACAATGGAAGTTATTGACACTTTGAAAGCCATGTAACAATAAAAGAGTGAAATAAAGAAAATTATTTAGTTTAGGAAGTTGATCATAATATTAATTTTCATAAAATGAATATATTTAATGTATTTTTGTTGGGTTCTTCCCTCAGTGGAGAAGGAGACCAGTAGGATGATTAAGGTTAGACAACGAATCTCCACCTCATGGCTTATAGCTGCTACTAATTACAAGTTAAATAATTGACTGGATTATCCATTGATGGCTGATCGCAAAGTTTATTTGAGTCACCCAAGCTGATATAGTCCATTTTCAGATTTGAGGCCAACACACCTGGCCTTGAGGGGTAAGATGGAAGGTTAACTGAGCCCAAATAAAAATCTTAAACCAATAGTGCTAAGGATCTTTTGTAATCCAAGAAGTAGCAGAAAATAATCTAGATTGGGCCAGATATTTGGCTCAGTGGTTCCAGCATCTACCTCGCAAAGGCAAGGTCCTTGGTTCAATCCCCAGTAACCACATACAATAATACTGGGCGTGGTGGCTATGCCCACTGCCAATCAGTACCTCATACAACAGATGCCAGAATTGTTAACTCAAGCCTGTAATCCTGGCACTCAGGAGGCAGAGGCAGGAAGATTGCTGAGTTCATGCTTGCCTGGGCTACATAGTGAGCCTGGGGCCAGCCTGAACTACAAAGTGAGAACCTATCTAAAAATAATAATAATAAGGATAATAAATAATAGTAACCTAGATGAAGAGAGCACAGAGTACACTATGCCCCACATATCTCCACAAGCCACTTTGGCTAGTGTCCTGGCATTTGTGGGATGAGTCATGCAACAGCCACAAGTCTTCAAGTGACCCTAACTTGTTTTATTCAGAAATAAGCCAATAATAGGAAAGATATATTAATGCCTATCTTTATTTGTTAAGGGTACCCCCCGAGTCTCAGTTACTTAATATGATTCTTCTTAATGACTCATAATTTAAAAGCATGTGAAGCTTGCTTGAGCTACATAGTAAGCTCAGGACCAGCCTGAAATACAAAGTGAGACCTTCTTCAAAATAAATTAATTAATAAATTAATTAGTTAATTAATTTAAAGGAATTCAAAGAATCATATTATAAAGGCATATGTAAACCCATGTTCATAACAGCTCAGTTTGTCATAACCCAATCTTGGAAACAACAGAGATGCCCATCAATGGGAGACTGGATAATGAAGAGGGTTTTTTTTTTCATAAAATGGAGTATTACTCTGTCGTAAAGAATGACAAGTATGAGTCTTTTATGTGCAAATGGATACACCTTGAGGACACGCTAATAAATGAAATAAATAGGTCCCAGATATGTAAATACCATACTTTTTTTTGGGGGGTATGAGAAGCTGTAGATGTAAATGAGTTCTAGAATGTATGATATATTTTCTAAAATAGGACATTTTCAAAGGCAATGTGTTTGGGGAATGTAATCAGGGGAAGAATAAATATGATTCAGAAAGAAAAAGAAATAGCATGTATATAAGGGGTGGGGAGTTGTGGGTGGGTAGGCATATGAGTAAAAATGAAAATTAACTTCTGTTATATACTGGTACAATTTTCCCAATGTTGAGTGTGATTGTGAACTGTATATAAAATGCTCAAAAATAAATAAATAAACAAGCAAGCAAGCAAACAAACAAATAAATAAATGTGAAGGCAATTAATGGACAGAAGATTGTGAAAGGCATTCAGTGGAGATAGTTTTTCAGATTGTTATCCATATATGTAGCTCACCCAAACATGCTGTCTAACACTTAGTAAAGAGTATGTTATGTTGGTTCCTTTTGTTACTCTATAATACTTGATTTTAATATCATCTTGTGCAGAAGGCACCTTTTGCTTGACCCTGAGAAATTCCATGCACCTTAGTTTGATTTAAGGGTCTGGGTAATATCTTTGTTTATTGTTTTAGAAAATACATGCTACCAACCAGTTTTTCCAAACTCTGGATAAACCATTTCCTTGGAAGGTCAGGTCTATCCTCAATCCCCATATCGCAGGTATGGCCTTTCCAGTCATGAACCCAGCAATAATTCTCTAATGTTGGAATCGGGGCCTTATAATTTAGCTCTGTTCTTTGACTTTCCTGTGTATGGGCTACTACAGTCCCTGAGGAAGTGTGTACATTCAATGTGTCACTTATGCTTTTGGCAATATTTCTGTTTTAAAGCATAAGAAAATTCAATATTTTTGAGTGTTACATTTTGTATAGTATAGCTGTTCCTCATATTTCAACCATGTAAAAACTTGACTTTGAAAACTATCTAAAATATATTTCTTGACCCACTTGGGGTAAGCTTGTGTAGAACACACATTTGCACCAAGAAAAATTTAGTATTTCTTTGCCATAACCTCAGGTTTTACTTTCAAAGCATTACCAATTTTCAGTGTTCCAAGGAGGAATATTATAAATATAAATCATTTGTTTATAAAAAATAATGCAGCATTTCTGTTTGCTAGAGTTGTAGATCCCTTCTCTGTCAAAGTAAAAATGGAATGCAGTATGTACTGCTCCTGGCTATAGTGTAATTATGTAGCACCAAGAGTTATGATACTTAATATAAAGATATAAATGAAGCACTATGAATTACTTTACACCAAGTATATTTTATTTTCATTCTGTATTACAATAACTGGTTCAGGTTCTCAATTCTAGGCCTTAAAAGTTATTAATAAAGTCTATATTTCCTGGCCACATTTTCCTCATTATAAATTGCTACAACATTGACAAGAAGCTGGTACAGTAACTACATATTAGCTTGGAGCAGCATCTTAGGCAAAATGTTCCCAGTATTGTGAAAGACTAATTACTTCTGCTTGCACAGAGAACTCTTATGGAGGGAACATGAAACCATTATTTTGAGAGGAAATTCAAAATTGTATGTTTTAAGAGCATCTACTTAAATCTCAATTGTTGGAGAAAGACCCCTGGGCTTATGCTGTATTTGTAAAGGTTAGTTTTTAGCTGTAGGTAGCACACATGTGTTTTGGTACCAGACATGTTTAATATCTTCAGAATATATATTCACGATAGTTTTTCACATTGCCAAAACCAAATCTAAATCTGTTACATTTATCCAGACAAATTACAGGTGTGGCTTTGTGTGCAATAATGTGTTCATGTACACACATGCTAAAATACACACGTGCAAATATGTCTCAGATGTTCTTTTGGTGACTTCATGATTGTTAAAGGTAATAACTTGCCAACTTCAATTTCTTAAATTTTAGTATTTTAATATCAACTAGGATAGGAAATAAGAAACCTTTCTGATGTTATTGACAATCACATACTTGAAATTATGATTTTCTACACTACAAATATCTACTAATAAAAATATTTATAAAATACTCTCCCGCTTAACATAGACAAATCAGTACATGGTAAAAGAAAAGTTATATTCACAAAATTGGACTGATTGTAAGAAATATATTGGGCTTATGGAATTTATGTATCGATGAGCAATTTTATGAAAATTTATAACAAAGCTTCTACCAAATTTTGACTTGTCAACACTCTTGTTATATTATCTTAGGCATACAATGGAATTTCAAACAGCTCAGAACAAATATATCTTCAGTATTTCTCTAGGCATCTACCTGTTAATGCTCTATTAAAGACAAATTTTTATAATCAATATAGTCCTTAGAATTTGCCCATTGTATCCAGATTACATTCCTTAAAAAATACATATATTTTGCCCCTTAATGTTTTTATAAAAATCCAATAATCTTTCTCATGTGAATCACGGCAAATATTTAGCCAAGAATTCACAAATTCTAGTGTATTTATGGTTGACTGACAGCTGACTGAGAAAAACTGTTGATCAAATAATCATACAGATATTCATATATCCTTAGAAAAATGTCCTAGCCTTGGACAACACAGACCCTCTCAATAGCATTACCTTCCTAACCCTACCTGGCCATTGCACTTTTATTCCAAGTTTACATCCTCCTGCTTGAGCTCTTCAAAAACTGGAGGCTCTCCTATAGTAACACTGACAAAGCCCTGAAGGTCACCCTAGCAAAGCAACAGGATGAGTGGGAAGGATTTCGGGGTGACTCTGGATGGATAAAGCAGCATAAAATCATCTTTAGGACACAGCCTTCAAGAAGGTCCGTGCTTGCACTGGTAAATTACATCTACTGTTTTCCTTCAGTGATCAAACACATGATGAAAAATGCCATTGCTATAGTGGTTATGCTCTCCCTTGGGGCCAGGCTCTTGGAAACTTAAGCAAGTCATTTCTAGACATAATTTTTGATACTTACTTTTGCTGAGTTCATTTGTTCTTTGAGTCATGATCAGAGCATGAAGCAAGACATGTTGTCAATGAAATTTTTCCTGACAGAAAGAACTGGAGAGATGGAGTTCTTCTTGAATGTCACTCATATGAACCTCTAGCCTGCTGATGTTATCCTTCATGTTCTCCTGTGCTTGCTACCGGAAGGTGGGTCTGAGGTGCTGTGGTGATTGAAAGGATATTTCCAGTCACTGAAAGGTAGAGGCACATGCGGAGGATGGATGGAGATACACATGGAGGGTGCTAAGGGAGCGGGTGTGCTTTGTCAGAATGGTTTGCTTACCACGACTGAGCGGCACAGAGCCATGGCTAATGTTCTTGGTTTCTCCATTTGTATACAACAGTTTAATGGCAGAAAACTGATGGCTTGTGCCAACAGAGAACCTCATACGAGTGGTCTCTAACACTGGTTTGGTTTCCTTTTCATACTGGGTCAACTTGAAGTAAGGATATAATATAAAAAGAAGAAAAGAACTAAAATTAACTTTATACATGGAAATATTTTACATCTGTAGAATGATGTTTTTAGTGTATATTTGTTGTGGTTTTCATTCAGTCCTTTCATTAAAAGAATATAAACCATCTATTGAAGTCTAGTCTGCATCTGGAGTGTGCTTTTATGATTGGGGTGGAAGAAATGATACATGCCCCCTTTCTTGTATGGGAAACCGGGAGGGAGGTGAGGAGTAGCTGGATGTGAAGACAAAATCTGTCATTTTACTGCATTTGGTATGAACATTGAGGTTTTCAGTGACAACTTTTGTCTCATTTGCATGCCAGAGGATGATTCCCTGGTTGACTTGTTGTCCTCTGGGGACTGGAATGTCATGATTCAGGGAGGGTCTATGTTTCTGCAAACACAGAAAGGTCTTAAGAGCTATATTCAGCATTGACTATTCTACCTCACAACTGCCACTGACCCTCACTGTACCCTCTAGGTGCACTCTGGATTGTATTTCAAGCAATTTCTCTTTCATCACTATTTTATACTTCCAGTTATTTCACATATATATTAATGGTGTTTTTCTAAAGCTAAAACATATAATCATCCTTTTAGATAAATTTTCCCCTACCCTTATCTAAATCTAGTATAAATCTAGGAATATAATATGCTGCACACTGTTGAAGCCCACACTGAGATATAGCTAACAGCCACTAGAGATTTAACATGTAAGAACTGGTATCTCCTAAGCCTGGGAAGACCATGGAAAGCAGAGTTAACTAAAATGCATCAGAGCAAAATCTGAAATAACTTTAAGAAAACTCTATCCAGTATGCAGTTAAATGCATCAGAGGTGTTTCATGTTATTGATTTGCTGCCTTAACTTTTGTATTCTGTAATCCTGTATGACAGGTGAAAAATGCATGTCTTGTCCCTTTGGACACTGGGTCACTGCAGCCACCTGAGCTCATGCTCAAGTAAGCCACTCCTGTCTCCCGCCCCAGGAATTAAAACGGTTGCTCATGAAGGCATTATATTTGTTCCCAAACCTCTTTATGTCAATCACACTGGTTATGGGACTTATGCAATTTTTTGAAACTGTACCTTCAATTTTACAAAATCTTGAAATCCAAATGTGAGGTTGCTAGTTCTTTGAAAAATTCATTGAATATTTTGGAAAAAACTCAAAGGCATTTATGACTATTTAAGTGGGTTATGATCATGAAAAAAGGCAGAGGAATAACATGAATATCTAATATTCTACTCTTCAGAAGTATGAAATAGCAAATCACATTCTATTGTATTTTCAGAAAGAAAGCTATCTAGAAAGGGATTCTAGATAGCAAACATAGGCCCTCCCCGAACAATTTAGATAACTATTTATGCCTTACCATAAGTGCATCATAATATTTGGTCACTGTAGCTGTCAGTTGGAGTGTTAAGTTGTGTATGTATTATTTTTAGATGTTCTCTTTAATCAGCTTTTTACCTCCTATTTTCTCTGGCCCAAGTACATCACATGGGAGAGATCAATTATGTAAATTAATAGCCAAGGAGGTGCTTTCTCCTTTGTAGTAAAATATCCAGCTCTCTTCTTTCTCATTTCATATTCCACTCACAGTCAGATCTGGAAGACATTTGATGTAATGACGCTAAATAGCATCACTTGGTTATGCATATCAACTGTAGTGTCTACATCACATTTATGAAGTAATATCCACCCACTGTAACATAGTCTTTCCTTTTCCAAGTAGCAATATTAGATGTTCTTTGTTATTAAAAATAAACAAACAAACAACAACAACAACAACAAAAACAGTGTCAGTTGAATTGACAAAGGAAAACACAACAAAGGGGAAAAAGCCATTTTTTACACCGGTTGATCCTGTGCTTCCTTTTTTGATTCATTCCTCTATTTGAGACCAGTGAGTTATTGCAGGCTTTGGGAAAAGAAGCTGTTGCCAGGGGCTCAGCACGTGTGTAGCCCAGAGCTGCCTTTCTGCCCACACTTGGCGTGGAAAAAGCTGCGGCACGATTTGTCCAAAACACTATCAAGTCAATTCCTCAAAAAATCTTTGCTTTTCCTTACACCCTTCCCTTTCATTCCTGTATTTATTAAGTATAGGAATGTTTAGGTTCCGGGCCTGCATGGTGACAAATAGGAACTGACGTGCTCTTGGACTTTGACAGTGTTGGCTTTGGAAACCTAACACGCTGAAATGGAGCCTTGAGGGGTAGCAGCCTGGCAAATCTCAAGAAAATGAAGGCCACAGGGGCTTTGCTTTTGTGGTCATTGCTAGCACTGCAGCCAGGTCTATTTGATCCTGCAGCAGCTCTGACACATTTGGCAGGAGATTAGAATGAAATTTTGGTAGAGCCAGAAACTCTAGTTTTTTGTACCTTTATGTGTCTCTCTGCTTTAGTATTTTTCTGTACATATTTAATACAAACATTTCTTTGTAGCTGTTTATGGCTTGCCTTCTTTACCTTATAGTCCCTTAAAGAAAAAAAAATACTAATGGATATACTGTGGGCTTGAATTTACAGATAGAAATAAATTTTAAAATGTAACAGTACCTTCTTGATAATACCTGGATATTCTTATTTCACACATGTGACATATGTGCAGAAATCATTGCAGCCATCATTATAGTCAACTTAGAACATTTTCATTAAGATGCTTTCCCAAATGCCTATCAACTGGAGAGTGGATAAAGAAGATTTTTTAAAATATAAAATAGAGTATTATTCTGCCATAAAGAATGACAAGATTTATACATTTATGTGCAAATGGAGACACCTGGAGGACACACTAAGAAGTGAAATAAATAGATCACAGATAGGCAAATACCGGATCGTTTCTTTGATATGAGCATTTGTAGATGCAAATGAGCTCTAGAAAGTATGACAGTTTTTGTAGAATGGGAAATTTCCAAAGGAAATTTGGTGTGGGAATGAAAGAGGGGAAAGAATAAATATGATTCTGAAAGAAAATAAAAGAGCATGTATATAGGGGGTGGGGAGGTGTGAGTGGGTAGGGATATGGGTAAAAATGAGAATTAACTTGTGTCATATATTGGTACAAATTCCCTATGTTATGTGTGATTGTGAGATGTATATAAATTGTACCAATAAAGAATTAAAAAGATTGTTTCAACATGCTTCCATGAAGTAACTAACAAAAACAATCAAATACACCTCTATTTTAATTCATACCTCTCCTTATCTATGAAATAAACTTGAATTATTAAAAATAAAATCAATACTCATAAAATGTAACACCTATAAAGAATTGAAAAAAGTGTCATACTTTCTAGAGCTCATTTGCATCTGCAGGTGCTCATATCAAAGAGAAGATCCAACACTTTTTGTAGAATGGGAAATTTCCAAAGGAAATTTGGTGTGGGGATGTAATGAGGGGAAGGAATAAATATGACTCTGAAAGAAAATAAAACAGCATATAGGGGATGGGGAGGTGTGGGTGGGTGGGGATATGGGTAAAAATGAGAATTGAGTTGTGTCATATATTGGTACAAATTCCCCAACGTTATGTGTGGCTGTGAGATGTATATAAATTATGTTATGTGTGGTTGTGAAATGTATATAAATTGTACAAATTAAGAATTCAATTAGTAAAAGAATTGAAAAAAGTCTATAGATAATTAATAAAAATAAAAACCTCAAAAACTAGCCAGAGTAAAAATATGTTGATATATATGTGTGTCTGTGTGTGTGTATACACACACAGACACACATACATACATATACATATATGAATTTGAAAGGAAAAATAAATTGAAAAAGGAAATATATATGGGAATATAATATTACATTTGGGCCTACAGCATTACACAAATAATTAAGACAAGCTACTAAAACAATAGATTTAACACAGAAGTGAATTGGAAAATCTTGCTCATTGATTTCTTATGTCAGTTTACACAACTTACCCAAATCATCAAAGCAATTTATAATGCAAATTCAGCAGTAATTTTAAAACTTGTGTGGATATTCAGAGCACTACTTTTGTCCAATATAATTTGCAGAGGGATGTGCTGAAAGAAATAATTTACAATTGACCTAGAGTTCTAATAGCACACAGCATTAAGTTACTGTGATTGTCACAAAGGATCCACATTGGGCACAGGATCCAAAGTGTCATGTTACATAGACACTCGCTTTTCACAGAGAGCACTAAAGATCAATTGGAAAAGAAAGCCTTCTGATATTAGGTACTTTATATTAGAAAATGGAAAATTATTGAAATATTATTGCCTATCTCACACCCTACTAATGAAGTAAAACTAAGTATTTGCCAAGTAGATCATACTATGAAATATGAAAAATTAAATAATACTTCGTCTGACAATAAGAGGCAAATCATGTTGTGAAAGGTTTTTCCAAATTGTCCCTCTGAAAAGTTCTCACATCTTAATCTCAATTGAATCCTGGTAATTAAATATTAACCAAAAATATACACAAGTCTAGCAACGTTCTGCAAGTCTATAAAGTTTTCATCAGAAAGTCTCTAAATTTTACCATATCAAGTAAATCCAAACTAAAATTTTGATTTGTAGGGTTATCTCTGTAACACTAAGTATGGCGTAGGATGAATAGTAATGGAAACTTTTATGAATTTTTGGTAATGCTTACTGATATCATTATCCTTAAAATGAGTTGGTTACTTAGATATGGACAAGAATGTCTATAGCATTATTATTCATATAAACTCAAAACATACAGGGATATATAAATATCTTTGGAGATGGTCATTAAGTTCTACAATGATAATGTATTATTGCTGTACAAAGCATCGTTAAAAGTTATTTTCATATTATTAAATGACTCTGAAATTATATATTTAAAGTTTTACCTGGACGAAGTAAACTCATTGGCTTTATTATAACTTAGTACTGTCATGGTTGATGTGAATATAATATTAGAGATTTACTTTGAGTGGATTGGAAATATTAGTGATTTCTAGGGACCGCAAAAAAGGTCTATATATATATTATAAATATTTGCCTTTATTCTTTTTTTTTTTTTTTTTTGAGACAGGGTCTTGCTTCATAGTTCAGGCTGGCTCTGAGCTCAGTATGTAGCACAGGCAAGCCTCGAACTCAGCAATCCTCCTGTCTCTGCCTCCCTAGTGCTGGGATTACCACGTGAGCCACCACGTCCGACACTGTGGTATGTGGTACGGATTACTGGTGGGTGTGAGTCACCGCACCCAAGACTGTATGCGGTTACTGGGAATCGAACTCAGGACCTTGCGCTTGCGAGGCAGGTGCTGGAACCAATGAGCTAACCCTCTGGCCCTATTTGCCTTTATTCTTAATGTAGTTTATGTTTTACATTAAGTATTTTTAAATCCTTATTCTTTCAGAAAAATAACATTTGCTTGTGACCTTTGATTTAAATCTTATTAAACTGATACATGAGAAAGTGACTCAGTTAAATCAATAAGCCTTTTGAACTAATAACACACTTCCAAGAGCCCACCTGTTTGTAACAGCTGATGATTGTAAGGGAACCAATTGGTGAGAGCCTTGCAGTAGTGAATACAAATGACCAACAGTTTTTTCTGGAATGGACTTCCACAGCTGAACTTAACACTCTTTTCTGAAAAAAATAAACAAACAAAAATAAAACACACAAAAAAAGATATCCTTGAACTGTAAGTCCTGTTTTATTAAATATTTTCTTGCACATTCTGTGCTATAAACAAACATAATTCTCTCTTCTTTTAGCATGCAATACACTTACAGTTTTGTGACATATTTCTATTGCTTCATTCTCTCCCATCTTTCAATGATGATAAGACTGCTAATGTCCTCAGCATATTTAAGAGTCCTCCAGCTTTTGGTATACACATTGCAGTAAACATTAAATACATCTTTTTGAAGCATGAAGAATGTGACTTAAGCTTATAGAACCTTTTCAGGAACAGCTAAGAACTTACTGAGGAATGCCTGAGTTCACTGCCAGAAGACAAGGAATCATATGGTGTGGAAGAATGAAGCATCTTACAAGCGTGCTTTCATGTATCTTGCCTGTTTCTATATCTAGTTTCTTGCACAGGAATCTTGTTGTTATCAGTTGGTGCTGGCAAGAATAGCTATAAAGCAAGACTGTAAAACTATAATAATAATAAGGTAAGGTTTCTTATTAAAATTCCATTCTGTTTTGTCTTATTGTTGAAGGGTTTGTGTCAACTACCAAAAATAGACACTAAATACACAATAGGCTCAGCTGTGAAAAGCCATTAAAGGTCTAGGGTCTTTTTACACTCTTTTACAGAATATTGTTACAATCTCTCCTTGCTCATACTGGAAAGCCATTATATCCCATAGTGAAGTTTTTTGTTGTTGGTGGTGGTGGTTTTTCTTTTCCAACTGGAAGCCGTAACTTTGTCAGTAATAGAAACAATAGAAAATTCAGACCACAGTAACTCTTTTCATACACACAAAAAGACAGAAGGAGACAGAAACACTCAGAAATATAGACAGAAAGAGCTTGATTTCAGATGGTGTCATTGTTACATAACAGCATTTATAGTATCAGTGATGTTTTGCAAATTGCCTTTGTTCTCTACATACTTGTTTTTCGTAGAGTTCTGTGTCCTTAACTCCTACAATTACTTCATCAACCTTCCTCTCCTCACTCTGTGCTTGTCCATAAAGTGGAGTCTGTGTGTTTCCTTGAAGGTCGGAGGATTTCACATTGAACCTTGAATTTCCCACCAGCTGTTAACTGTGCTCACTGAAATATATTTTCAGCCTTTGCTTCCCCAAAACAATGTACTAGAAGCTGGCAATTTTAGGTATATTTGTTTAACGATGAAGAGGATATTGCAGTGAGTCCAGTAACCCTGGTAACCTGTTAAAGTCTGTTTGGACAAAGCCTTCAGAGTCTTCTTTTAGCCCTGAAAAAAAAACTCTCACTTTACTCATATATTCTTCATCCAATTCACCCGCGGGCCCCAGCTGGGCGGCGTTGTTGCCGGCAGGTAACGGTGATCCACGCTGCTCTCAAACTCTCTTCCAGAACTTGTCACAGCCTGTGGGTGTGACAGTCCCCTCTGTGGTAGGAATAGTGACCGGCTTTGCTGGATACTTTTGTTGGAAGCCAGAAGCAAGAAGATTGCAAAACGAGCATAGCACAGATGTGCAAATCCTTTTCCTCTTCCTCAGCAGTCACATTCAGCTAACCTATTCCCACAGAAGCATACATTATAAAGTCTCTTTAGTCTATTTTTAATTCATTTACACCTGCAATACTTGAATTTACCATCACTTCACACCTAAAATAATTTATCCCATATGCAACATTATTGTGTAAGAAAGTCGTGAATATAGTACTTAGTGTGTTACTAACATTGAAATATCACTTTACTTGGTAAAATAAACAAATTTTTGTCCTTGAATAAAAGAAACTTTATGCTGGGTGTATAGTTCATTTTTAAACTGTTTCCACTCATTGTATTTGGATAATATTTGAAAAACTATTTTAATTATCTGTATTTCTTTTTAATAACTGTGGCACATGACAGGATAGTGGTAATTTGAATGTGTTATCCAATGTAGGAATGACATCTCAGGAGACAAATAGATTCAATTCTTTATCTTTAAGTTTCAAAACAATTTCTTGCAATGCCATCTACCATCTATCTAGTAGACTTAATAGGTACCTGGTGAATTGTACCAGTGTGAATCAAACCTGAAAACAGGACTATTTCCTAATCAGAGGAGAGAAAAACAATGGAAGAAAAAGATATTAGCATACAGATATCTCAGATGCCAAAGGCAGAGGCCACATTGCTGTCTTCTCTCTCATTACCATTATTTGAAATTGAATTTATCTGTGTAATATAATAAAATTTGAAAATATCTTGCTTGTCATAGAAGAAATTATTTGAAGCTTCCTTATTGGAAGAAATTGTAATTTTTCATTGAAATATTTTTAAATATATTACATTATATTGAGTCCAAGACATATTATAGTGGGTTATAATTGCTGATATAGAGAAAATAATTTAATTTCTCAAAATAATTTAATTTCTCAAATATGAATATATTTGCCAGTAACTTCATTATTCCAAAAAAGAAAATCAGATACTGTGTCCTGGTTTAAAGGTAATTGCAAAGATTATATTCATCTAAATAAAAATATTTTGGCTCAACTGTATATAAAGCAAATTTATAAATACATATGATTAACTCACAATTCACTGAAAACATGTAAGTAGACCTACACAAGTTTCCATATCTTTAAAACTTAACTTTGCTAAAAATTTTAGAATAGGTTATTAATATTTTTATGTCAGATTTGATCAACATTTTAAATATTTTCCTCCAAAATATTCACTTAATTTTGAGGGAGTTCAAAAATCTTGATGCCTAGTTAGAAACAACAAGGACTGAAAATATGCTGTCAGACTTATTTGTATAAAAAATCTGTGTCCTTAAAAATAATGTATTGTCACACATGACAAAATTTCTTCAATGACAAATCTATTTAGATATTACATGTATTTATGTGCATTTAATTATTAATGTATACAAACAAAATTTTGTTCTTTTTTTTTTTTTTTGAGACAAGGTCTCGCTCTGTAGTTCAAGCTGGCTCTGAGCTCACTATGTAGCCTAGGCAAACCTCAAACTTAGCAATCCTTCTGTCTCTGCCTCCCAAGTGCTGAGATTACAGACATGAGCCACCATACCCGGCACTGTGGTATGTGGTATTGAAGGCTGGAGGGCGTGAGTCTCCACAGCCAGCATTGTATGTGGTTACCAGGGATCGAACTCAGGACCTTGCGCTTGTGAGGCAGGCGCTGGAACCACTGAGCTAACCCTCTGGCCCTACAAACAAAATTTTGTATGGAATTTGTTTCTCATATTTCAGTGAAACGTAAGATATTTTCACACTTTCGTATTGTGATATTTTTGTTTGTATCTGCTGTTTCTTGTTATGATGAACTTGTACAAAATTTAGAAAGGACTTTGTTTTTCCTGGACAGTTAAAAAGGCTTATAATTATGAAACTTTATAAAATATCTGTCTAATTCATATATCTATTTAAGAATATAGGTTGTATGTCAGGTGTTATATAAACCTAATGTATACTCTATATCCACTTGGATCATAGAGTATATATGTTTTCAAGTGTGCCAAATAACACATTATTTTTCAAAGATCACATTAGGTAACATTTCTATCAGCGATGTTTGAATGGATTTTTTTTGCTTTTATTCAAAAGTTGTACGGATATTCTTTAGAACTTTGGCTGTCCGTGAGTGTTGTAAGGTATCTAATTATAGTTTTATTTTAGATATCTGCGATTAATTAATGAATGCATATGTAACATGTAAAATCATGCCCATGCTTACAAATGAGCATAATAAAATATAACTTAGAGATGTGTATGCATTTATTCTACATAAATACAGTGATACACATTTCTACTAGATTATATTGTTTCAAAATCTATGTAGGTCAGAAGCTCACTTTTTAACTAGAAAAAGCTGGTAGAAAGGAGTAATAGTCACCTAGTACTTATTGATGTAATGGAATGATCGAATCTGTCAGGCAGTATCCATTCTTTTTACTGTTTGCTCTCTTTAAATTAAAAGTGATGAATGATGATTGTGGGGAATCTTTGAACTTTGCCACCAATTGTCTTTATTTTTTAAAATCCTGATATTTTCCAAATAAGTAGATGAGCCATTTGCTTTTAAGAAGATTTGAAATAAGCTAGTAGTAGCAAAATGTATTTTAAGATGTTTAAATAGCAAGACTGTTGTACTATTTATAAATAAATTATTAAAATATTTTAATATCACCTATCATGTTACCCCTTTTTAGTGACATCTGATTTAATGTTGACTGCAAATATTCTCCTGGTAAAAAATCCAATACAGGGCTGGAGGATTAGGTCAGTGGTTCCGGCTCCTGCCTCGCAAGC
>PVIC010020536.1:0-19566 GCA_004025085.1 Thryonomys swinderianus
ATATATATATATATATATATATATATATGTTTTAGGGTTGAGGGTGTAGGTCAGTGGTAGAATATCTGCTTGGCGTGCATGTGGCTCTGGTTTCTGTCACCCCAAAAAACCCGAACATGTTTTAGATAGGTTTCTCACAGGCCTTATCAAAAGTTTTATTATATTTGCACTTATTTCAAACAACAGAGAAGAAGAATAGAATATAGTGTTTTCCAGACTTTTGTTTCGGTGATGCTGGGGATTATCCCAGACTTCTTTCAACTGATACAGTGCAATACATTATCCAAGAGGCGATGGGACAGTGCAGAGGCAAAAGGTGTTGCTGGCACTAATCTAGAGCAGGAGGGCATGGGGAAGAATGTGGGGCCCAGAAGTGGGGTGTGTTGTTCACCTAGATTCAGGACCTGTCTGAGGAGATCGTGAGTGAAGCCTGGGCTAGAGGGTGACAGGGCAGTGGGAGGCTGGCTGCGGGGCTGTAAATGCCAGGGATGCAAGATGCCACTCTGAGCCAAGGCCATAGGGAGCTGTCAGTGGGTTTAGACCAGGGAGCTGGACTTCTGGAAGGGTAATCTGGAGGCTGGATTTGGGTGGTGAGTGAAGAGACTGGTAGAGGTTGAAGAGAAGGGGACAGATGCGAGAAAATCTGTGGACAAATAAGGGACAAGACTGGATGACTAATGGCTGTTGGGAGAGAGAAGGAAGGCCAGAATCATTTCCAGGCATCTGGTCTGTGTAAATGCTGGCTCCTTTACCAACTTGGAAGTCACAGAAGGAACAAGTTTGGAAGAAGACGGGATGTTTTTAGTTAGTGTGGCAGAAACCCAACTTAGGTTGTTTTACTGAAAAGACAAAGACATTATGACTGGGGTAGTTCAGTGGTAGTGTACAGTGGTAAATCAAATTCAGTGTTGACCTTGTGGGGAAATTTGATTCAGTTCTTGTCCAATTTGGTTTGTGTCCAGAATGTGGAAAGAATTAAGCTCACAAACCAAGGTACCACGGTACCTGTCTAGCACGTGTGAGGACCTGGATTAAATCATCAGTACCAACCCCCACCCTCCCAAAATACAAAAACCCCACATTGTGAGACCATGTCACTAAGACACCTAGGTACTACTTTCAGGCATGGCTGGATGGGGGCTCAAATGACAGCCCAGGATTGTTTCAGAAATGGCTGGATCCAGGTGTTCAAAGGCTATTCCAGGAAACACTGTCTTATCTGTAAGTCTTGCCTTCCTGTGAGTTGGCTTCACTTTTTAGGGTTACCTTGTCACCCGAATGGCGACCAGGCGGCCCAGTAGCTCAAAGGTCACATCTCACCCATTAGCAAACCCAACAGTCACTGTAACAGAAGACATGGGGAAGGCTCTCTGGTCTGACTTGAGCCTGCTCACGGTGGTTCTGTGACCGGCAAGGCCTGAGCTGGGTGCCAGTCAGTCCTGGGAAGCACATACACTGAGGGAGGGGTGGGTCTTCAGGGAAAAGTGAGGGCCCTGCCATGAGAATGGGCACCGGGCAGAGAAAACACCAGCTGCCCACCTCTGAGTCTCGAGACACATAATGCATTCGAGAGGAAAAGAGGAGAAAGAACAAGTAGGTGCAACAGCAGCATCTAGGAAACCTAGACGGACCCTGGGGTCCTTGGCTGGAGCTTCGGGAGGTGGAGTCCTGGGCGCCTCCTGGGTGGGAGCAGGGCTGGAAAGATCGAGGAAGAGGAAGGCAGGGCGACTGGCACTGGGTTTACGGGTCAGGAGGAGGTCCTAGTATTGCTTTCTCTTTCTGTTTCCTTTGTTTCCCTCAGTGTGACCTGTCCCTCTGTGGCTCTGTCCCCTCGTCTGTCTGCCATCTTCCCCCTTCAGTGACACACTGCTGTCGGGAGGGTTGGGTTGGCCCCCGCCCCGGGCCTGAGATTGTAGAGAAGGATCAGGCAACTCTGAGCATCCGCTCCCTTCCCTGGACTGGGTTTGCCCCTGAGTGGGTGTGGCAGGGAGGAGACAGAGGGTCCCTGATTCTGTGGTCTCTTCTTTGCCCTTCGCAGTGTGTCAGATCCTGCCCAAAGGGGTCGTGTCGGTCCTGGGGCCCTCCTCCAGCCCAGCGTCTGCCTCTACCGTGAGCCATATCTGTGGGGAGAAGGAGGTGAGGTGGGGGAGTGTGGGGCAGTGCGGGCACCATCCCGGGGTGACAAGATGGGGGACAGCTGGATGCAAACACAAGTTCCCTCTTTGTCCAGATCCCCCACATCAAGGTGGGTCCCGAGGAGACACCCCGTCTTCAGTACCTTCGCTTTGCATCTGTCAGCCTGTACCCCAGTAATGAGGACGTCAGCCTGGCAGTCTCCCGAATCCTCAAGTCTTTCAACTACCCCTCGGCCAGCCTCATCTGTGCCAAGGCTGAGTGTGAGGGAGAATACCTGGATGTTTTGTTTTGGATTCCCCCAAATCCCCCTTCCTGGCAACTCTGGAGACCCACACGGTCACTCAGTGCCAGCTGGTTAGAGCCCCTAAGCCCCCTGGGTGTGAGGTTCTCCTAATTCTCACCATCTTGTCCCTTTTCAGAAACTGAGTTCTCTGGTGCCACAGGCCCCTTCTGTTCCCAGAGAGACCCATTTGGTCCAAGATAGTGAGTAGGGACCTGCCCATCTGGCCCTCTGCTAGGCCCTAGGCATTTGTCAGAGACCAGTGCTGGGCCTGGTTTCTGCTTTCATGGGGCTCCAGGCCCAGGGGAGCCCATGGGTCAGTCACTGAGCTCTTGAGACAGAGTGGTTCGTGGACACCAGGAGCTGTGTGGGGATCTGGGAGGGGCCTAACCTATCTTGATGGTTCAGAGCCCACATCCTGAGATGGGGTCATTGAAGCTGAGTGGGGGAATACGAAGGTTGGTGGGAGCAGAGGTGGAGGGCTGAGGGCACGTGGTCCCTCTGAGAGGCTCAAGAATCCTCCTGTGGCCAGAGTGTGGAAGAGTGAAACAGGAATGAGGGTCATGTGTGAGGGTTTAGGCCAGGGAACGTGGCCAGATTTGTGCTGTAGAAAGAGTGCAAGCTGGAGAAGGACCCCGTGTGCCAGGAGGCCAGTGAGAGCCAGGAGTGGGGAGACAAAGGTGTCGGCTCAGGTGTGGCAGTTGGGTTAGAGACCCGGAGGGACTGAGGAGGAGAGAGGAGGGAGAGACAGGGTACTGTCGTGGTTGAAGAGAAGTTTCTGTGGAGAGAAGAAAACCAGTCCAAGGGACACATGCTGGATGTGGCACATCTTGGAGACATTCAAGTGAGATGTCTGGTACACTGGTGGGCTTGTGGGTGTGAAGTTTGAGAGAGAGAGAGGTAGACAGAGAGAAGACCATGCCTTGTACCCTCTGGGAGGAATTCCTCTTTGCAAAGGTGCTCGCTGAGCACCTGCTACATGTCAGGTTGTTCAGGCATTCAGGGGATTGAAGAGAGTGGGGCTGATAGGGATCCCTGTTGAAACCTCCACTCCGAAGATGGGAGGTAGACAGTGATTAAGCAACGAATAGTGTACATAAGTGTATGGTTATACTTAGTTCTGTGCAGATGTGGGAGTCCAGTTGTAAGTGAAACGGTGAGTGCGGGTCTCATTGAGAAGGTAACAGGTGGGGAACAACCCGGAAGAGGCGAGGGCCTAAGGGAAGAGGCTTCCAGGCAGAGGGAGCGTCCAGGGCCGAGACTGCAGCACAGAAGGGGAGCCATTGTGTGTATGGTCAGTGAGGAGGCCTTTGTGGTCAGCTGAGGGAAGAGGAGATGCAGAGCCTTCAGAGGGCTGGCGCCGAGTGGGCGCACGTGTATTCTGGCTTCTGTGGCGGGAACAGACTTGGGCAGATATGGCCATTGCAAGAGGCAAGGGATGGCAGTGGCTTGGTGTGACGGGTGCCAGTATGTTTTGAAGGTAGAACCCAGATGGACTGGGTGTGGGTGAAGGAGAGAAAGGAGGAAACCAGACTGCCTCCAGGGGTTCTGACCTAAGTGACCAACAGGATGTAGCTGCTGTTTGCCCAGGCAGGGGAGACAGGCCAGAGAGATGGTGGCTGGAAAAGAAGGAGGGTTGAGCACAATGTCAGACTTTCCAGAGAGGCTCAGGATGGAGATAGGGACAGGAGCCTGGAAATCTGGGAGGAATCCAGGCTGGGATTCTGTTAGGAGAAGACTCAGGCTTTGGGTCCTTGAGCCCAGGATCTTGAAGAACCTCTGGTTGTCACTATCTCCCTGGCATGTCCCCTAGTCCTCTGCCCAAATACCCTGTGTTGGAGAGGAGAGAGGAGGGTCTTTCCCATGCTAGGCAGCCAGAAGGGAGGGGTCTAAATTGAGGCCCAACCCTCCCTCAGGCCTGCTGCGATTGGAGGAACTGGTACGCGGCTTCCTCATCTCCAAGGAGACACTGTCAGTGAGGATGCTGGATGACAGCCGGGACCCCACACCACTGCTCAAAGAGATCCGAGATGACAAAGTGTCCACCATCATCATCGACGCCAATGCGTCCATCTCCCACCTCGTCCTCCGTAAGGTGGGCTCCCCCTCCCCTTCATTCTGGAAAGGGCCACGGAGCAAAAGCCTGAATGATGGTCAGCAAGTCGTCTAACGTCCAGGGGCCTCAGTAGTGGGGAGAGATTATCAAGACCCTCTTCTTATTTGCAGGTGCTTTCATGATCATAACACTTGTCTGCCAGCTTGACCACTCCCTGGTCACGTGGCCCTGGAGGGCACTTCGTCTCTCTGTAAAGAGAGGACAGTGGCAGTTCCTACCCCAGTGACTGGTCATAAGGGTTAGTAAGTGAGTGGCGAGAACAGCGCTTAGTGTGGTGCTGGCCCAGGGGGAATGTGCCCAAGTCGTGGCCTGTAGGAATGCTCTTAGGCTCTGAGCTGGGTGCTTTGCATGAGTCCTTAATTTGGCTCTCATCTTACCTGCAGGGCTGAGCATTCCGTGCAGGAAGGAGCTGGGCTCAGGTGGGGCTGGCTCAGAGACACACCAGGAGGGCCCGGAGCGTTAGGACCTTCCCCGTGGGCCTCGCACACTCCGGCCACCATGGTCCTACTCATATGCTTCCCTGCTCTTAACTTTTCTTCATAATCAAATTTGTATTATTTTTCTCTACTTTTTTCTTTTTTTTTTTTTGCTTTTTGAGACAGGGTCTCGCTTTGTAGTTCAGGCTGGCCCTGAGCTCACTATGGTGCCCAGGCAAACCGCCGCAAACTCAGCAATCCTCCTGTCCCTGCCTCCCGCTGCTGGGATGACAGGCGGGAACCACCACGTCCGGCATTGTGGTATGTGGTGTTGATTGTTGGTGGGCGTGTCTCCACGCCCAGCATTCTATGTGGTTACCGGGGATCGAACTCAGGACCTTGCGCTTGCGAGGCAGGCACCGGAACCACTGAGCTAACCCTCCGGCCCTTTCTTCTTTCTTTTAATTAAAACCCTAGTCACCACAGATTGCAGCCCATAGGAAAAAGTGTGAATGGGCTTTTGAGACAGGAGGCCTTAGGGAGAAGGTTCTGGGCTGGAAGCAGTCCAGCTTGGGCAGGGGTCCAGACTGCTTTGTCCTCTGCCAGCCTGACCCTCCGCAGTACCCACATGGAACAACTCAGGTCCTGCCACTTAGGAAGTGGAAGCTGGCACCTTGTAGAGCCACATTTGTCATGAGGATCCAGATGGGGCACCCCCGGCATGGACAGGTCTTCTAGCTTTGTTCTTCTACAGGACTGAGAAATGGGAGCCCACCAAATGAATCTCAAGATTTGAATTGAGTACTTGCCTGATCTTGTGTATGACCAGCCTGTGGCCCACCTGATAGCAGCCCTTTGGGGCCATGTTAGGCTTTGGGTTCAGGTTCCTCCCTCTACCTGCCCCATCTCTGTCAAGGAGGAAATCTGAATGCTGTCACAAGAGGCCCCGTTCTCTTCTCCAACAGCCTCTCCACCATGCCCCACCCCTGCCCCAGCACCAGTCAGCATGGTGGGATGCAAGGGGCCAAGTCCCTCTGCTCTCGCTTGTCTCCTCCCTGTCTTTCTATCCTAGGCATCTCTTACTGTTTTCCACTAGGCACTTCACCAGGCCTGTCTCTAAACCTCCCTTGCTCTCTTGAGCTGCCCCTCTCTGCCTGTCTCTAATACTGTCTCTTGTTCTCTCCTGTGTTTTCCAGGCCTCGGAGCTGGGAATGACCTCAGCATTTTACAAGTACATCCTTACCACCATGGTGCGTACTCCCTCTAGTCCCACCTCCTTGGCCCTGTGCCTGCCCTGTGTGAAGCCCACCCGAGGCCTTATCACCAATTTGTGCTTCTAGGACTTCCCCATCCTGCATCTGGATGGGATTGTGGAGGATTCATCCAATATCTTGGGCTTCTCGATGTTCAACACCTCCCACCCTTTCTACCCTGAGTTTGTGCGCAGCCTCAACATGTCCTGGAGGGAGAACTGTGAAGCCAGCACCTATCCAGGCCCTGCGGTGAGCACACACAGTCACACTCAGAGACACGCCATGCACACAGACACAGACAGTTCTGACTCACATTAGATCATGCCTGGCACCTCAGAGGCGCCATGGGATAGCCCAGGGTGTGTCTAACTCGTGCTTCCTTCCTCTGCACTTTGCTGCTCCGGCCACACCAGCTTCCTCCGAGTGCCTTGATGCCCCAAGTACAGGTGCACTTTTGTGCTCTCACACACGCGCTTCCCTCTGTGCCCCGTACACTGCTCCACAGAACCAGTGGCTGCCCTTATTGCCAGGTTTTTGCTCAAACATCCCCTTGGTTGTGGAGGACTCTTCTACATCCTGGGCTTCTCCAGAAGTGTTCTCGCACACATTGTCTGGAAGAGCTACTCCCACCCAGGTGTGGGCAACATGTACCTCTTCCCTGCCGTCTCCATGGGTCCCAAGAAAGGCATCAGGGCCTCTTCCTCCTCCGCAAGCTGTTCCTGTGCAGAGGCTTGTCCAGAGGCTCGGCGCAGCACCACGGGGGTGCTGGGGTCACTTGGCTGAGCCTCCTCTTTCCTTCCCAACCACCTCTGCCCCTTCCCAGCTGTCTGCTGCCCTGATGTTTGATGCCGTGCATGTCGTGGTGAGTGCAGTCCGAGAGCTGAACCGCAGCCAGGAGATCGGTGTCAAGCCGCTAGCCTGTACCTCGGCCAACATTTGGCCCCATGGGACCAGCCTCATGAACTACCTGCGCATGGTGAGCCAGGAGCAGGGGAGAGGAGGAGCAGGGCAGTGACCACCTCAGGTGGGGGCACTCACTGTGTCCACCCTGTCGTCCTTTGCCCTGTCCCCACCTTTCATTCCCACTCGCCACATCCCCCGGGCTTCCTCTTCCTTCTCGTATCTCATCTGTAACTCTTGGTGTCCTCTGCCTATCTGGGCCACATGCTGTGCTTGGGTCTTACTCCTTGTCTGTCCCTTTGTGCCATCTGCCTGTGTTTCCTTTCTGTTGTCTTCTCTGTGACTGTAATCTTTCCTGGTCCCTCTCTCTTGTCCTCTCCATCCTTGTCTCTATGCCTTTCCTCTGGATGTTTGGCCCCCACTGGGCCTTTCTACCCATCTCTGGCTCCTGCCTCCTCTCCCTCTGCCCCACCTCCTGCCCTGCTAGGTAGAGTATGATGGGCTGACCGGACGGGTAGAGTTCAACAGCAAAGGGCAGAGGACCAACTATACCCTTCGCATCTTAGAAAAGTCTCGGCAAGGCCATCGAGAGGTGAGCAGGCCCAGGGCAATGCCAGTGCCCTGGTGGGGTACTGAGGCTGCTGAGTACCTGCGTCGTTCCTGTACTGACAGTGCCCTCTCTGCCCTCAGATTGGGGTGTGGTACTCTAACCGGACCTTGGCCATGAATGCCACCACCCTGGACATCAACCTGTCACAGACACTGGCCAACAAAACTCTGGTGGTCACGACCATCCTGGTGAGTGGTTCAGGGGAGGGTAGAAGTGGGTAGGGGAGAGGTCCAGAGGCAGGTCCTGGGCAGGCCTAGCTCTGCCCTAGCTCCCCGTGATATGCACAGGGCACTGTGGACAGGCTAGCAGGGAGCATGATTGATGCATCCAGCGTCCCTGGTTGTGACCAAGGCATTACCATCCTGACCACTGCCAGAGCAGGGGAGGGTACAGACTGGCATAGGGACTAGTTCTGCCCCAGACTCCTTGCAAAGTGGCCCCTGGAAGGCCCTCAATAATCATGTTTGGTAGGATGGTCATTGTGTCACTTTTAGTAGCCTGGTGTGTTGGTACATGCCAGCTTATGTGGTTTCCATCTTGGGGATGTGGGATTGGAAGATCAGAGAGGTGAAAGAACTAGCCAAGGATGTACATGGTGTAGTACCTGGCATAGCCAGCACTGGAAGCTGTTTCTCTAAGGCCCCAGAGCCTTACTCTTTAAGTGCTGTGTCTGAAGTTCCAGTCCTCTCCCTACCTGAGCCCAGCTGAGGCCTGTACTTCGTTGTTTAGATGAATGGATGATAGGGTAATTATGAGAATTAGGATAGAGAAGATGAGAGCTTCTGATAGCCTCGGGGCTGCCATTCCTGCATTTTACAGGAGGAGGGGCCTTGGTGTGTCCATAGTTCATGGAACACCCGCTTGCACCACATAAAGTGTGAAACCCTAACCAGGTGTTGCTCTTGAAACCTCACAGTTAGCCCTCAGGTTGGCCTTACTTTGCCTCTTTCAAGGATAAGAAGACAATTGCAGGTTCCCTGGTGGAGCCTGTGCCTTTGCCACTGAGCCCTGCCGCCTTTCAGGTACTGTGGTCAGGGTGGTGGTGACATACAGAGCTTAGAGAGCAGGGCTTTCCCCGAGAAGCTGGGCCTGGAGGCTGGATGTGCCTGGAAGTCACAGTCTTCGCTGCAGGCAAATCCATGACTTACTGGCTTCCCTGATCCATGGGAGCCACTCCACAACCTCCTGAGCTGGGCCAGATCACAGTTGTGGGCACTGACTTTCTGAGAGCATTTCTAGAGGCTTCCACAGGATGTTGGAGGCCCCTGGAAGCAGCAAGTCATAAATTCATTCCCTAGGTAGCTCCTGATCTAGAGTGGACCTTGTCCCTCTGGACGAGGGCCAGTGAACTTGTTGCGGAGGGACAGATGGTCTGCAGACAGGATACCAGACATTTGCTAACAGCCTCATCAAGGGGGCCCTGAGTGCTGGCTTGCAATGGGCAGCCTCTGCGTGTGGTATGTGGTCAGTCCCTGAAACCTCCTGACAGTTGTTAGGGGTCTTTGGTGGGGAGCAGGGTGCAGAACAGAAGTTAGGGAGAGGTGATTGCACTCCCCTTCTCTCCAGGGCCCAAGAGCTAACGTTGTTCTTCTCTTTGCAAGGTTCATTCTTCTCTTTATGGATTGGTTCACTCATTCATTCCACTCATATTTACTAAAGCTGCAGTGTGCAGCTTTAATTTGGTGTTACGCAAATTCTGGAGGCACAGAAATGAGTCACAGGTGCTCTCAAGTGGCACTGGGGGAGGCGATCCCAGCCTGATGGTGGTGACGCACCTGGACATAGTCTTACCTGGGTAGTAGGGAGTTCCCGGGGAAAGGAGGGACTGACACAGATTTAGAGACCCGAGAAAGGCTCTCTGTGGAGGTGGCATTAGATAGTGCCAGGAGCAGGGACCCAGAAGGTGTGTGCCAGCAGGCAACCTTGAGCGTAGAGCCGGATGTGCTTCATTTTGTTCAACAAGTCTTGTTCCTTTTATCTTTGGTGTTGCTGGGGTTGGTAGCCAAGGCTTTCTGCTTGCTGGGCAGGTGCTCTACCACTGAGCCTCACTCCACCTTCGCCAGCATTTTCTGCCACAGGCTTTGGGACAGAGCTTGTGTTAGCGCTCAGGGATTGATGTGCCTCAAACTGGGTGCCAGGGCAGGCCGTGGGTCAGGAGCTGTCTTATTCTCTATTCTGCCTGGGAGGCTAGAACGGTGCCTGACACCTGCCAGGCAGGAGTGTGGAGAGGGCAATCTGGCTTCGCTGGCTGGTTTTGGGGTTCACAGAGGCCTGAGGGGCAGGAGGAGCAGAAATCCCAATGACAATGACAATGATGGGAGGCCAGGCTGAGGCCCGGCCCTCCTGAGTGCAGGCTTCAGTGAACAATGTGGCAAGATGAGCCTCTATTTTGGGGTAGACGGACCTCAGCTCATACTGGGCCCTCAGTTCACATCTTCTGAGTACAGTTTCCTTCATCTGCTAAATGGGTCCAGTGATTGGTGGGGCTGTAGAGGAAGCAGCGAGTGCACCAAGAGCCCCTGTGGTACCCCTGGAAGGTGCACTGAGGGCTCATGAGTGTCCTGCCTTCCCAGCCTTGTCCTTGATGCACACACAGCAGCCCCGATGGCTACAGCTGTCAGCTCTGCCAGTGTCACTCACTCTTCACTACATCCCTGAAGTCAGTAGCCTGTGACCCTGATTTTCAGAAGGAGAAACTAAGGTACAGGAGGGTTAAGTGACTGCTGAAAGTTGCCTGGCAAGAAGTGGGCAGGGCCAGTTTGAGTTGGCGTGATCTCCATGCCTATCCTTTGCACCACAGTGCTTTAATTTTTGCTTCTTCCTGCATCTTTGGGGCTATTTTCTGAGCCTGGGACAGCCGTCTGAATTTTTTTTTCTTTTTTTTTTTTTGAGACAGGGTCTCACTTTGTAGTTCAGGCTGGTCCTGAACTCACTGTGTAGCCCAGGCAAGCCTCAAACTCAGCAATCCTCCTGCCTCTGCCTCCTGAGTGCTGGGATTACAGGCTTGAGTGACCAAGCCAGGCATCTGTGGTATGAGGTACCGATTGCCATGGGCATGGCCACCATACCCAGTATTGTTGTATGTGGTTACCAGGGATTGAACCAGGGACCTTGCACTTGTGAGGCAGGCGCTGGAACCACTGAGCCAAATCTCCAGCCCACAGCCGTCTGAATATTATATAAGCTGGGCAGGTCTGTCTTTCTTGTCCTGTCCTGTCCTCAGTTTCCTCCTTATAGTGAGGTGTTAAAATATTCACACCGGAGTGAGGTGATAGGGACAGATGAAAGTTATATAAATTGTATTCCAGGGGGTCATGGATCTGGATTTGGGTGCAGAGTTCGTGAAAGGAAGTCAGCTCACAAGGATCTTCTAGAATCTACTCTAATTTTGTTTTGTTTTAAGACCTTCTTACTGTTATTATAAGTATTACTATTATTATTATTATTTTGTGGTGCTAAGGATTGATCCCAGGGATTCAAATATGCTGGGCAAGTATTCTACCACTGAGGTACACAGCAAGCCTTAAGAGCTGTTATTTTTTAGTACCAAGGATCGAACTCACGGCCTTGTGCTTACCAGGCAGGTGTAATGCTGCTGAACTGCATCCCTGGCCCCCTTCAGAGATTTTTATTAAAGTGTAACATGCACCTAGAAACTTGGACAATTGCTAACTACTTCTCAATGAATTTCCTAAAACTGAACACATTTATATAAAGAGGCCTCCACTTCTGACACCTCCTTGCCCTTTCTTCCATCCACTAACTTGCCTAGGGCAACTGCCATCTCAGTTTGTGTCACCACAGTATCAGAGTCATGAGCACCGGCCTCCTTTCTTTTGGGGGGGATGGTGCTGGGAGTTGAACCCAGGACTCTCACACTGAAGGGTATCCTCAGCCCCTTTTGTGTTTTATTTTGAGATAGAGTCTCACTAAATCACCAAGTTTGTCTAGGCTCAGCTCATACTTGCATCACTCTCGCTTCAGCCTCCCAGGGTGCTGAGATGACAGGCCTGTCCCCCTACACCCAGCTTCTTGTCAGTCTTTGTCATCATCACGCACTGTATCATGTCCTACAGTGTATGTTCTCCTCTGTCTGGCTCCTTTTGCACAACATGATGTTTATGAGATTTACCTGTGATTTTGCCTGTGGTTGTTGCATCGTTACATGTTGTATGATGGGGATGCATTGACACTTTACTTATTCATCAAATGCAGACAGACATTTGAATGGGTTCTGGGTTTTTTTGCTGCTGTGAACAGTACTAACTGGGAACACCTAGGCCAGTGGTGGCGAACTCTGAGACTGTATTCTTTGTTTCTCTTTTAAGACAAAAAATGTTAACGTACGGATTGTTTTTTCTAAGCTAAAATGTCAGTACTCAGGTTCAGTTGCAATGTTGACACTTGGCGATGCACAAATGGGTTTTGGGTTTGAGTTTGGCATGAGTCTCTGAAAGGTTCTCCATCACTGTTCCGGGCTGTGACTTTGGGATCTTGTGTTGATGTTTTATTGGTACAGAGATGATGTTTCAGAGACGGGAACCACTGGTTGCAGTGTGTCTTTGGCTGCATAGAGGCTGCCGAAGCATTTTCTGCTGTGATTGTACTACTTCACTCCCCTCAGCAGTGTGTGATTGAGAATCTTATTTGTTTTTCATTTTCCCCTGTGGCAAGTGTATAAAGACAAGCTACGTGGTCGTTGTCATTTTCATTTGACCACCTTTTTGTGTTTATTAACTATTTAGAAATTCTCTTTTGGGAAGTTCTTGCTTGAGGTTTTTTTTTTCTGTTTTTTGAAAAAAATGGGCTCTATGACCTTTTTATTGATTTCAGAGTTATTTATACATTATGGATATACTTCCTTTGTCGGTTATATGTATTGACAATCCCTTTGTGGCTTGCCTTTCCACTCAGAGTTGTATAATTTTCTAAAGTGACTGGAGTTTTAATTTTACTAAAGTTCACTTATCAGCTTTTTTACTTTGCAGTTCATGTTTTTATAATTCTTTTCCCCCTGTACCGGAGATTGAACTTGGGTCCTTGTGCTTCCAAGGTAGGCACAGTACCACTTGAGCTAAATCCTCAACCCAGTGCTTTTAGATTTTAAAAATCCTTTGTCTACCCCTGGTTCATGAAGAGAATCTATTGAATTTTTTTTCAATTTTTTGTGGTGCTGGGCATCAAACCGAGGACCTCATACATGCAAAGCAAACATCTATCATAGATACATCTCTAGCCCCTTCTCTTATTTGTTTTATAAAAATTTAATAATTTTTCCTTTTACATTTAAATCTGCAGCCAGGGATGGTGGTGTGCACCTATAATTCTAGTACTCTGGGAAGCTGAGGCAGGAGGATCATAAGTTCAGCCTAGCCTGGGCAAGTTGGTGACTTAGTAAGACCCTACCTCAAAATAAATTTTTTTTTTTTTTTTTTTGAGACAGGGTGTCGCTTTGTAGTTCAGGCTGGCTCTGAGCTCACTATGTAGTCCAGGCAAGCCTCGAACTCAGCAATCCTCCTGTCTCTGCCTCCCGAGTGCTGGGATTACAGGCATGAGCCACCATGCCTGGCTCTGTGGTATGTGGTATTGATTGCTGGTGGGCATGAGTCTCCATGCCCAGCATTGTATGTGGTTACCGGGGATCGAACTCAGGACCTTGCGCTTGCGAGGCAGGCGCCAGAACCACTGAGCTAACCCTCTGGCCCAAAATAAAAATTTTTAAAAAGCGGTAGGGAGGTAGCTCAGTGCAAAGGCCTTGCGTTTAATTGCTGATTTGAGGTAGGGGTGGGAGGGACTTCTAAAATCTACAAACTGGCTAGAATTGCCTTTTATGAATCAGGCAAAGTAGGAGTTGGCCGTCAGAATACATTTCTTTCATATGGATGTTTAATTGAACAGTACCATTTATTGAAACAATCATTTTTCTTTCCCTTACAGTCTTATCTTTTGCTGGAAATCCATATCCATTTCCATATGGGTTCCTAGCACTGAAGTCTGTTGACCATTTGTCCATCTATCCATCTTTTTTTCTTTTTTTGAGGTACTGGGGATTGAACTTGGGCCCTTGTGCATCCAAGGTTGGTGCTGTACCACTTGAGCTAAATCCCCAGCTATCTATCCATCTTTAATATCATGATATACTAATATCATAGTGTCAATGAAATGTAAATCTCCCAATTTTGATCTTCTACTTTAGGAATCTTTTGGCTCTTCTTGATCCTTTGCCTTTCTATATACTTTTAAATATCATACTTCAGTTCTTAAAAATTCATGCCATTGGGGATGGACAGAAGATCCAATACAGGCCTAGGTAGGGTAGATATTGAATGACGAGGCCGGAGATTTAGCTTAGTGGTTCCGGCACCTGCCTGGCAAAGGAAAGGTCCTTGATTCAATCCTGGTAACCACATACAACAATATGGGGCATGGTGACTCACACCCACCAGCAATCAATACCACATACCACAATGCTGGACATGGTGGCTCACGCCTGTCATCCCAGCACTCGGGAGGCAGAGGCAGGAGGATTGCTGAGTTTGAGGCTTGCCTGGGCTACATAGTGAGCTCAGGGCCAGCCTGAACTACAAAGCTAGACCCTGTCTCAAAAAAAAAAAAAAAATTGAATGATGAAGGGAATAAGGGATGGGACAGGGACAGCAGTCTCTTCTCCCCTGGGGCCTCATTTTCCTTTTTCAGAGGGCTCAGTCATTCCAGAAGTGTCTGAGCATGTACAATCATGTCTCTGCTCTTTCTTCCACAGAGAATAGCATATTGTACACATTGTTCTGGGGCTTGTTTTTTTCCCTCTTAATATATCTTATAGACTTTGCTATTTTTGTAGTTGCCTGGGATTCTTCTATGACATCGATGATCTTTTTAACTTGTCCCAAATTAGGTTGTTTCACTCTTTGTTCCCAACCTGAGCACTGCTGCGATGATTTTCTTAGGCTGGATTTTTGTGCATAGATACACGGTCGTTGGGAGGGCAGGTTCTTAGAGTCTGACTTAGCAGTGTTCCACTGCCTGTCCACAATGTTGGGCCTCTGCACAAGATTCTTTTTGACTTCTGAAAACCTTGGATTAGAGCCTCCTTAAGGACCTTTGAGGACCCAGTGCTCTAAACTGAGTCCTAGGCCGGAGATTTAGCTCAGTGGTTCCAGCACCTGCCCTGAAAGCTCAGGGTCACAAGTTTGATCCTTGGTACCAAAAAAGGTAAAGATAATAGAGGCCTAGCCAGGCTTGGTGGCTCAAGCCTGTAATCCCAGCACTCAGAGGCAGAGGCAGGAGGATTGCTGAGTTTGAGGCTCACCTGAGCTACATGGTGAGCTCAGGGCCAGCCTGAACTACAAAGCGAGACCCTGTCTCAAAAAAAAAATAGAGTCCTAGTTCGGTCTAGATACGTGCTTTTAGATCCTGAGTTCCTTCCGAGGCTATTTTTGTTTATATAAGCTCAGGTCCTGATTCTGAGATCTCGAACCCAAGTTCCTCAGTCTTGAATTTGGAGATCATCTTGGCATAGTGGGAGGGATAAGGGCTTCAGAAGTACTGAAACAGGGTTGTGAATTTCCATCTCTCTACTGCTCTGCTTTAGCAGTGTGGCTTGGGCTGGAGACTGTACCCCCCTGGGCTCTGGTTTTTCCTTTCTCTATCACCAGAGCTGTATGAGGCTGGACACGGTTGGTACATAACTTGTAAAGCATGGTCAAGAGAATCACAGATTTGAGGCCAACCTGTGCAGCTTTGTCAGATCCTGTCTGAAAAATAAAATTTCAAAAAGCAATGGGGATATAGCTAAGCACTCCTTGGGTTCAGTCTCAGAACACACACACACACACACACACACACACACACACACACACACACACACGGAGCTGTATGAGGACCTTTCACCTCTAGCATGGTGCGTGGCTCTAAGAGTCTTGATTTCTGATTCTGCAGCTTCGATACCCAAATGTGCTGTCCCCTCTCTGTCTGTGACTTTTCCCACGTCCACCCCTCCCATTCTGTCCACTTGAGTACAGTTTAGCACAGGGTCGAAGAGCAGAACTTGGTGTCAGACTGGCTGGTCTTTCTCAGCCACTTCTTGCTTCACTTCTCTGGACCTCAGTGTCCTCATCCGTACAGCAGAAGTAAGAATACCCACCTCCTACACTGACAGAAGAGCTGTCACACAGCAAGCCCACAAGAAATGCTAGCTGCGGCTGCTATTGTTAGTATTATCCCACACTGCACAGTTTTGGATTTGGAAAGGCATCTTGGTAGAGAGAAGCCCTGGTTTTTCCCCATCCCATCATCCCTTAGCTCTGGGTCCCCCTGGGATCCAGTGATGGGACCTGACCTTATGGTCGGTTATCCTGTCATTGTGTAACAAACCACCCCAAATACCCAGAGACTAATCGTGATTTATTCTTTTTTTCTTTTGTTGCATTATTCAGTAAACTTTATTGGTACATTATATACACAGTTCACAATCACACACAACATTGGGGAATTTGTACCAGTATGTGACATAGGTCAGTTCTCATTTTTACCCACATCCTTGCCCACCCACACCCTCCCCACCCCCTATATACATACTCTTATTTTTTTCCAAATCATATTTATTCCTTCCCCTCATTATGTTCCCACACCAAATTCCTTTTGGATATTTCCCATTTCTACAAAAACTCATACATTCTAGAGCTCCTTTACCTCTACAGGTACTTATATCAAAGAAAAGATCTGGTATTTGCATATCTGTGTTCTATTTATTTCGCTTATCAGTGTGTCCTCCAGATGTCTCTGTTTGCACAAAAATGAATGAATCTTGTCATTCTTTACGGCAGAGTAATACTCCATTAAAAAAAAAAAACCCACACACACACATCTTCTTTACCCAGTCTCCAGTTGATGGGCATTTGGGTTCTTTCCAAGATTGGGCTATCAAGAACTGAGCTGCTATGAACAAGGGTGTACATCTGTCTTTCCAATGTGACTTTTAAAAATTCCTTTGGGTATATTCCTAGCAGGGGGATAACAGGGTTGAATGGGACCTCTAGTCCTAGTTTTCTGAGGAATCTCCACACAGATCTCCACAATGGTTGCACAAGTCTGCAATCCTACCAGCTCTGTGAGTCAGCCAGGCAGTTGTCAGAGGTCTCACTGGGGCTTGTGCAGCTAGTAGCCAGGCCAAACTGCAGGGACTGTGGGCTAGCTGTTGGCTGGCATGGCCCTCCACTCATCCTCCAACAGGCTGGCCTGTGCTCCCTTACATAGTCTCAAGAGCTGCTGTGAAGCTCTCAGTTCTGTAATTACACAACATCGTTTCTCCCACATTTTTTCAGCCAAAGCAGGTCACAAGGCTGGCTTGACTAAGGAGCATGAAAGTGGACTCCACACAGATAGGAAGCAAAATATTATGTTCACATCTACCACTGAGCTCCCACGGAAGGTGACAGAGGTCCCTTGCCCTCGGCGAGCCGCAGTGTATGTGTTTGTAGAAAAATGAATCTAATAATGCTTATTTTAGAGTGTGGTCCCTGGAGGAACTGAAGCAATGAGGTAATTGAGAGAACATGTATGAGGCAAGTCCTCAATACACAGAAGCTGTCACGGATGTTACCGCTAAAGCTTTCTCTCTTGTGTCCTAAGACTTTTTTTAGTACTAGGGATTGAACCCAGAGCCACAGACATGCTAGGCAAACAAACATTCTGTCACTGACTTATACCCTCTGGCTCTTTCTAATTGTAATTTTGTTTTAAAGTGGGGTTCAGCTAAGGTGCCCAGGCTACGTCAAACTTGTGATTCTCCTGCCTGTGCCTGGTACAGAATCCACCACTGCATCTGGCTTCCTACACCTTTTGTTCATTAGTTCGAGGTGATACTGTTCTAACAACCATTTAGACAGCAACTATAGCAAGACAGGTTTCCCTTTGATTGTTGTCATCCTCCTGCTCCTTTTCTTACCAGCACTAAAGTGTTCCCTCTGCTTTCGTGGTTCTTTGGCACATTGGGGTTGCTAAAGTTTGCCTGTGAGTCTCAGAACCCAGCACCAAGGCAGAAAAAAGGCTTCAGACTGCAAACTGGCAGGTGTATTTGTTTGGCCTGCAACACATTTTTTTTTTTTTTTTTTGAGACAGGGTCTTGCTTTGTAGTTCAGGCTGGCCCTCAGCTCACTATGTAGCCCAGGCAAGCCTGGAACTCAGCAGTCCTCCTGCCTCTGCCTCCCGAGTGCTGGGATTACAGGCATGAGCCACCACGTCTGGCACTGTGGTATGTGGTATTGATTGCTGGTGGGCATGAATCACCACGCCCAGCATTGTACGTGGTTACCGGATCGAACTCACGACCTTGGGCTCCCTAGGGAGGCGCTAGAACCACTGAGCTAAATCTCTGGCCCTGCAACACATTTTTTAAGAGTATTAATTTTAATTAGTTGCTAACATTGATAATCAGGAGATTTTACAAAATAATCTAGGTTTCCAGATTCTCTCGAAGTTGCACCAGCTGTCATCTAGAGCCTGCTTGCTCCGTCGTGGGGTGGGGCTGGAAGTAATCCTTATGGGGAACACTGGCCACTGGTGGTTCATGAAAGCAGTTTAGTGAGTCGTTGCTGGTCCTGTGAAAAGGTGAAGTAGAGTGGAATAGAAAATATCAAAGTGTGCTCCCCACAGTCATAGGGAGGAAGGACTAATTTCTGGAACTGAGTCTAGTTGCCTGTGTGCATGTGGTGGGAAGGGTGACTTGAGTTGTGAGGTAATCTGTATCTCTCCCTGTGGGTTGTAGTGAAATATTTGGAAGTCCTACTCCCTCCTGTCTGGTTTTTTTTTTTTTTTTTTGAGACAGGGTCTTGCTTTGTAGTTCAGGCTAGCTCTGAGCTCACTATGTAGCCTAGGCAAGCTTCGAACCCAGCAATCCTCCTGTCTCTGGATTACAGGCGTGAGCCACCATGCCCAGCACTGTGGGATGTGGTATTGATGGCTGGTGGGTGTGAGTCTCCATGCCCAACATTGTATGTGGTTACTGGGGATTGAACTCAGGGCCTTGCGCTTGCGAGGCAGGCACTGGAACCACTGAGCTAACCCTCCAGCCCTTTTTTTTTTTTTTTTGAGACAGGGTCTCTCTTTGTAGTTCAGGGTGGCTCTGAGTTCACTTTGTAGCCCAGGCAAGCCTCAAACTCATAGCAGTCTTCCTGCCTTTGCCTCCTGAGTGCTGAGATTACAGGCATGAGTCACTATGCCCGGTACTGTGGTTTGTGTTTACCAGGGATCAAACTCTGGACTTTGCACTTGCAAGGCAGATGCTGGAACCACTGAGCTAAATCCCTGGCCCCTGGACTGGTTTTCTCTGAAGGTGTCTCCTGTCTCATAGCCACTTAGGCCAGAGACTGATGAATGTCAGGTTGACTGTGAGATTAAAATGACTCCCTGCAATCTCCTAAAAGCTGGCAAGGTCCATGTGGCTTTTTCTTTGGCTTTCAGGCCTGTTGCCACTTTGAGCAGTTTTTCACCCCTGATCCTCTGGATTGAATCCAGAGCTAGCACTGAGCTACATATCTCAGACCTTTTAAAATTTTATTCTGAGATAAGGTCTCCTTGTGTTGCCCAGGCTGGCCATGAATTTGTGATCCTCCTGCCTCGACCTCCTAGGTAGCCGAGATTCACATTTCCAGCTTTTTTTTTTTGAGACAGGGTCTCGCTTTGTAGTTCAGCCTGGCCCTGAGCTCACTACGTAGCCCAGGCAAGCATGGAACTCAGCAGTCCTCCTGTCTCTGCCTCCCGAGTGCTGGGATGTCAGGCATGAGCCACACCACACCTGGCACTGTGGTATGTGGTATTGATTGCTGGTGGGCGTGAGTCACCACACCTAGCATTGT
>PVIC010020537.1:0-29416 GCA_004025085.1 Thryonomys swinderianus
GAACAATTTAGTTCTCAAACAGAAGTATCTGACAAAATTTTGGGGTTTTTTTTGCAAACTCTGCCTAGGTTAACATACATGAACATGGCCATCTTTTCTAGCATGGAAGAATGAGTTAAGTTCATGAACCAATGTACTGCTGTATTTATCCACAATGCTCTACAGTACTTTAAAATTAAGCAAGTAGAACACATTCTTCTTCATGTAATTTATAGAACATACCGAACATTCCTGAGACAGCTTTGTGGTCAGAGTTCGGTACAGTGCTTTTTAGAATGCAAAAGCTGATTTTAAAGTATTACAGTTTCTTAGTTCGATATTCTAAGAATTCCCCCAAAACACTGCCATTTTTTAAATATAAGAAGAAACAGTTGCACAGCTAATACAAGGCAGGACAGTAGTACTAAGTACTTCAAAGTTTTAAAATTCAAGACTGTAAGCATAGTTTTAAGAAAAAACAGGGCCGGAGGGTTAGCTCAGTGGTTCCGGTGCCTGCCTCGCAAGCGCAAGGACCTGAGTTTGATCCCCAGTAACCACATATAATGCTGGGCGTGGAGACTCACGCCCACCAACAATCAACACCGCATACCACAATGCCGGACGTGGTGGCTCACGCCTGTCATCCCAGCACTCGGAAGGCAGAGACAGGAGGATTGCTGAGTTCACGGCGGCTTGCCTGGGCACCATAGGGAGCTCAGGGCCAGCCTGAACTACAAAGCGAGACCCTGTCTCAAAAAGCAAAAAAAAAGAAAAGAAAAGACAAAACAGCTCTGTATGTAAAAAAAATAATGTGACTATCTGGTTGTGGTTCTTTCATTGTTTTTGCTGTGCAGTTCAGGCTGGCCTCCAACTCCAACAGCAGTCCCCCTGCCTCAGCCTCCTGAGTGCTGGAAATACACCTCCACACCTATCTGTGGCTGCCTTAAATAGCAACCAAACTTACATTTTATTTGTCTCTCAATTATACAATCATACCACCATGGAAATCTCAGTTTTGCCAAATTATCTCTAGAATCATGTTTTTAATTTAGTAACCACTAACCACATATTGCTACTGAGCATTTAAAATATAGATAATATGAATGAAAAACTGAATTCTTAAATTTAAGTATTTCACAATGATTCTAAATTTTAAAACTGACACTTTAATCACCTATGAAAACAATTTTAATATCCATATTCTGATCAACTCATCAAACTATAATGTACTATACTCAATTTCTCCTGTAGCTTATCAAAATTAAATTATATATTCTTAACTTTTTATACTCTAAATGTAATGTTTACAAATCAATTTTTTAAAAATCCATTCTGTAATAGGTAAGGATTATGTTGCAATATAGAAAATTTCTCTTTTCAGTACTGTGTAAAACTTAGATATCAAATTTGCTCATTAAAAAATGAATTATGTGATAAGGCTACAGCTAAAGATGAAAACATCATCTGAATCATTAAAGTAGTATGTATCTTCATTTCTCATATTTTTATAATCTTTAATTTTTCTCGAGAAAAAAACAGTATTTTACCAAATAAAAACAACCCAAAAGCAAAGACTCACATCACTACCTAATATCTTAGAGATACAAATGTACTATCAAAAGAAGTAAGAACTCATAATTTACTGCCACCATTTTACCTTCATCTATTTCAGCTTTGGAAGGATGCTACCAAAACAATGAACTTTTTAATACTTTATATACTGGCAGAAAATATGGTAAACAGGTGTATGTTAAAATATTCTCAATGTTCTCTGCAATTTCCATTTAATATTTATCTCTAAGTAAAAATTTATTTATTTTTAAATTTATTTAATATTTATACTTTGTGTATGTTAATATTTTTACTGATGTTTCTAAAATTTTTTCATCTCCCCAATATTTTTTGAACTGAGCTACAATGATTGTTTCATCTTAAATATTATTTTACTCTCATATTTCTTAATTTGGAAGTTATCAAACATCAGGGACAGAAATTGCGAGACTTGTACTGTACCGAGTAAGTTACATTAGACCCTCAAGTTACAACCAGCCTGACAAATGAACAACTTGGGCTAATTAGGTTAATGGAAGATTCATCTGCCTCTTGTTAAATATGGCATGTATCCAGGTAAACATCCAGGTCTCAGCTGTTTTGACTTACAACCAACTTGAATTACAACCAGCCCTTGGGAACTGGTCAAGTTTGTAAGTCAATGGTCCACTGTATTAGATAAGGTGGTAGTCCTGATAGATACTATAAGATATTAAACTGGGCTGGAGATTTAGCTCAGTGGTTTCGGCGCCTGCCTCGCAAGCGCAAGGTACTGAGTTTGATCCCTGGTCACCACATACCACGTCCACCAGCCATCAATACCACATACCACAGTGCCGGATGTGGTGGCTCACGCCTGTAATCTTAGCACTCGGGAGGTAGAGACAGGAGGATTGCTGGGTTCGAGGCTTGCCTGGGCTACATAGTGAGCTCAGGGCCAGCCTGAACTACAAAGCGAGACCCTGTCTCAAAAAAAAAAAAGATATTAAATTGAATATAATGAATTTATTTTATTCATCAAATTGCAGATTTATAAACCTAAATCCTGCATCAGAACTATAAATTACATATTTCCTCCAACTTAGTTGTCAGCACAATTCAAACGTGGTGTTGTACAAAATAAAAGTTTGTTGTTAACCTTACACATGATATTAAGTTTTGCAACTTTTGTAGGCTTTGCTTTCATATCTCTTAACAAGGAGAGAGGAAACATAATGTTTCCAATTTCTTTTTCAAATCTAAAGCTCCATAACTTTATAGCTCAGATTTAGAAATGAAATTAACAACACTTCTACTCACTATAGCCAGCTAAAATAGATATTGTCAATATCGCGCTGAATAATACAATCTCAAATCTTCCCTCAATGATGAATCAAGACTAGGACACTCATTTTATATTCTTGGAGTACTGCACGGGATTTCTTCAGTACAAGTACACACAGAAATGATCTGCCATCATTTTTCCACATCCATACATTCTGCATCCAAGATTCACCAAGCACAGACTGAAAGTTTCTAAAATGTTTGCATCTGTATGGAACATGTACATAATTTTTATTGTCTCTTGATAAACACTTCAGAATAACTACTATTTACATAGAATTTACCCTGCATTGTTGTATGTAATCCAGAGGTGATTTGAAGGATACAGAAGATATGTGTAGGTTACATAAAAATACTATCTTATAGAAGAGACTTCAGCATGCACAGATTTTACTATGTACAGCAGGGGAAAAGAGGGGGAGGTCTTGAAACTGATTGCCCCACGGATACCAAGGAACAAAACTGAAGGTTTTGAAACCTTCTTTCTAATATGCCTTTTTTTTTTTTTTTTTCCTGAGGCAGGGTCTTGCTTTATAGTTGAGGCTGGCCCTGAGCTCACTATGTAGCCCAGGCAAGCCTCAAACCAGCAATCCTTCTGCCTCTGCTTCTCGAGTGCTGGGATTACAGACGTGAGCCACCATGCCCAGCACTGTGGTATGTGGTGCTGATTGCTGGTGGGTGTGAGTCACCATGCCGGGTACTGTTGTATGTGGTTACCGGGGATCAAACTCAGGACCCTGCACTTGCTAGGCAGGCACTGGAACCACTGAGCTAAATCTCCAGCCCTCTAATATACTTATTTATCAGCTCCATATATCCTTGGCTAGCTATTAGAAAAGATTGAAAATAAAAACAATCACATTTAAAGGTGTTTTTAAGATGCTGTAAGATCTCCTTCTTCAAACATCACCACCATCTTTCACCACCACCATGTCCCCACTGTTCACCACGCACTGGGGCTTTCTGTGTAGTATCTCACTTATTTCTCACAAGTCCGTAGGAGCCAGTACTCTCCTTCCTCATTTTAGAGGGAAGGAAACAAGACTCGGGCATCAGCTTCATTCACCAACGGTCACGGTAACGATACAACGGCAGGGCCAAGAGCCTAACACAGATCTGTCTGTTGCCAGTGGCTTTTCTTTCACTGACGAGGCCGACGCCATCTGTTAGCCCTCGGCGTTTAAGAAAGGCAGCCAAATGGCAGCAAACACAATTGTCAATATTAAAAGACAAAAAAAGAAAAAGCTGCACAAAGTCTTTCGAAGAATACTGTTCACTGCTCAACATCTTACCAAAAGACACATTTTTCTGAATCCTAAGAGACAAACATTTATAATAGAAAAAATAATTCCAAAGTATTAATCCCTAGAAGGCACGTGAATCTTTGACATTCCCTAAAACACTGTGTCATTTCGCACTGGAGAAACAGGTGTATACAGCCATAATCTAGTCCTGCAAAGTAATAACTATTTTCCTCCTTCTGCTCTAATTTCTAACAAATGACTGCTGATGTCAGAAAGACTGCACATGTGCCCGAAAGAGTTGATTTTCTCATAAGAAGATGGACAGCTAGATTACCCTGGATATTTAACTACCCAGACCAGTAGTTGGCCCTTTGGTTTTCAACTAAGAAGCCTAATTTAACCTTAGCGGATCCACACTAACGAAGCTCAAAAAATTATGCATGCACAATCATCATATATTTAAATTAGCATGACAACAGCATGCTTTCCCTGTAAATCTACATGGGAAATCAAAATATAACCAGAAAGCTAGTGCAAAACATACAAGAACCGCTTGTTACGAGCCGTTCTCAAACAGGATCACAATATCGCACAGCCACAGGACTGAACACAGCAGAGACATCGCTGGCCCCGTGGCCACCCTGGATCTCCAAGGAGAGCCATGCCAGCTGCCTGTGTCTCTCCTTCCACTGTGCCGCCAGCCCCTGTTGATCAAGAGAAGTGGTGGAGGTGCCTATGCTTCGTACCTTCAGCCAAGCCTTACACAAGCCGAGAAATCCTGCTGCTTTTTGGTGACTTATTTTTCCCTTGGTCAGTACGGTATTGCCTGTGATCTCAGAAAGTGATCTTATTTCCAAATTCTTGGGAAGAATGTTACGGCTGCTTCCATGCAGTAAAAAGTGAGTGCCAAAAAGTAATTATTCGTACAGCTTAAAGAGAAAGATTTTTTTAAGGTTCTATTCTGACAGTCTGAAAACATAGATTTATTACATTGTAACACGTTAAGTTTACATTTCTGCATTTAAGGAAAAAATTCCCAATATAGTTCAACTTTTCTGTAAAAAAAAAATGGATCACTACTTAAAAATTGCTTCAGGACGGGCCAGAGGGTTAGCTCAGTGGTTCTGGCGCCTGCCTCGCAAGTGCAAGGTCCTGAGTTCGATCCCCGGTAACCACATACAATGCTGGGCATGGAGACTCACACCCACCACCAATCAATACCACATACCACAGTGCCGGGCGAGGTGGCTCACGCCTGTAATCCTAGCACTCGGGAAGCAGAGACAGGAGGATTGCTGAGTTCGAGGCTTGCCTAGGCTCCATAGTGAGCTCAAAGCCAGCCTGAACTACAAAGCAAGATGCTGTCTCAAAAAAAAATTGCTTCAGAACAAACCAGGTGTGGTTTAACCTGTGACCCCAGTACACTGGGAGGCTGAGGCAGAAAGATCCCAGTTTCAAGCCCAGCCTGGACAACTTAAGACTCTGTCTCAAAATTTACAAAAAAAAACAATCTGTGGGACAAGCACAGGGGCTCCACCCACCTGGATGAGCACAGCAGAGGGCCAAGAGGAAGGGGTTCTCTAGGGGCCAAGGAGCCTGCCTCTGTCTCCTGCACAATGCGCATGTGATGACAGAGGCCCCCCAGGTGAAATCAGCTGGGAGGAATTAAAAAGGTTAGGGGAAAACAGGTCATCACTAAGCTGTTGGGAATGAACACAGAGGAAAATGTGTTTTTTGCATGTGATTAAGTAGAAATTAGGCCTTGTTTGAGGATAGGTAAGGAAGATGTAATGTGAAGCTAAAAGGGAAAAAAAAATCATTTTCACCTTCTTTCCCCTGACTTATAATGGAAAGATTGTTATTCTCAAGCCAATAGACCAAAAAAAAAAAAAAGTAGGGTTTTCAAAGCACCTGTAGGGTCAACCCTGTTAAGCCTCAGCTGAGCGCTTGTTTACCTCGCGGGGTCTCAGTGACTCAAGTCATTAAGGCTGCGGTGGGCCCGCTCCTCACCTGAGCTGACGGGAGGGTTTCGGATCACATCAGCTATAATCCTCTGAACCTCTGGAGTCAGCCCTGCCCGCGCCATGTCCAGGGAACAGCCAGCTTTCACGGCTTGGGCTAAGTGCATGCCAACCGCGCTGAGCGGCAGAATCCTGCTCTCCGCTATGCTGTCCTGGAGAAACAACAACGGAACAACCAGTGAGCTTTCTGTTCCCACTGTATTTCAGGGAACAGAACTAACCAAAATCCCAGGTAGTGAATCTTTACCGAGAACGAAACTATGGGCCAACCTGCTGAAGACGTGCATTTTAAATACTCAAGGCCCCCAGTGCTCACTTTGGCAGCACATATACTAAACACTCAAGGCCCCCAAAGGTTCGACTTCTTATCCCTGTTGCACTGGCTAGAATAAAAGGACCCCACATCAAATAAGCATTCCATCCTTACCCCTCTTCCTTCACGTTACAGACCTTTAAGTAACAGAGAAATTTTCTATGTAAGTCTAACAGCTGTTGCAACCTTTCAAAAATTGAGAAAACCATATCTGAATAGTCTGTATGCTTGAAATAATACAGTGATTTGGTTATGTGAATTGTCAAGGAGACAAATTTTAAAGTGTGTAATGACAAAAGACTCCAGATATGTCCTATGAAAGGCTCTTGAGAAGACTTTAATAGATATTTTAAATTGTTTCTATTCAGAAAATAATAACTACACTTAACAAGGGTGTCACCAATGTCACTACTGAACTTAATGTTTAATTTAGAATAATGTTTCATATTTATACAGCTTTTTAAACAACTGTGACTCCAAACTTAAGATCTGTATTAGCTAAGGCAGTCTAAGCACTTAGCTCAGATCTAAAATATTTCATATTCTTGTGATACATTTTGAAAGCTGGAATTAAAACTGAATTTGTGTGAATGTGGGTACTTTCACAGACTAGGTCATCTTCAGAGTAGACATTAAATCACCTTCATTAAATGTCTACCACTTTCTACTAGAAAGGGTGCACCATGTGTGCATAATATCAGGGTTATTTGATACAAGGCATCAAATTACTTCAACCTAATTATATTATTGCTCCTGATTAAGTCCTTAGGCATGTTTAATTTTGTGGTTAATTGGCAAGACCCTCTTAGACTCTAGGGATGTATAGATAATTAACCATCATATCACAAAATAAGATATTACCAAGTAATACCAAAAGATAAAAATGATGATACATTATTCTTCACATCTGTAATGAGTATATATAATAAGCAGAACTATATAGGAAAAAGATTAGAACACACATTACTCAGAAAATTCAGCACTTATACCAAACTTCCATAATAATAATAGCTGTAATCATGTATAAAGGCTTTTTTATGTGCATGTAAGTGTTATGTACATGTAATACATACATGTAAGTTAGTGTTAACATAAGAATCCAACTTGCATAATGGAATTTTGGGGTTTTTTTTTTCTTGTTTTGGTTTCTTGACTAATGGCTTTTGTACTTTTGAGGAACTTCACTATCTAGTTACACCATTAGATACAAAAAGCTAAGGAATTATCTCTGCTTTGTACACCAAAAAGGAATCAAATCAAATCTCAGTAGCCTTAGGATATGTGTTAAAACACTGAAGAAATATTAAGTACAGCCCCTTTCTAAAAATAGACTTCTTTCCTTTCGTCTTTCTTTCTTTCTTTCTTTCTTTCTTTCTTTCTTTCTTTCTTTCTTTCTTTCTTTCTTTCTTTTTCTTTCTTTCTTTCTCTTTGTGAAGAGCATCTGGCATAGTTTAAAAAAAAAGTGCTAGCAGATACAGAGTGAATTTCTAAAAAATTTATTTTCAGCTTTTTGGATATCCTTCCAGAGATCCTGTATGCATTTTTAGGCATATACAAAGCCTAGGAATATAAAAGTATGAATATATACACAATGGACACATTTATGTTTGTTTTTTACCACCCCCCCCTTTTTGAGACAGGGTCTCGCTTTGTAATTCAGGCTGGCTCTGAGCTCACTATGTAGCCAGGCAAGCCTTGAACTCAGCAATCCTCCTGCCTCTGCCTCCTGAGTGCTGGGATGACAGGCGTGAGCCACCACACCCGGCACTGTGGTATGTGGTATTGATGGCTGGTGGGCGTGAGTCTCCACGCCCAGCATTGTATGTGGTTACCAGGGATCGAACTCAGGACCTTGCGCTTGCGAGGCAGGCACCGGAACCACTGAGGTAACCCTCCAGCTCCTTTTACTCCCTTTTTTAAAACAATGAATCCTGAAGGTTTTTTCTAAGTCAAACTATCCAGCTTTATTAAAGACACTTTTCATAAACAGTCATGGTGTTTCCGGCAGTACATGGGCATGGAATCATTAACAGTACAAAACTTTCAACCCTCCTTCTTGGATGGATGAGCAAAAATCAAAAATTTACTATCAAACCCAATAAGGTCTTCATTTATGCTCTGGATGAAAAAGAATAGAGGGAGGACTGACATTTCGCATGCAGCGAAGTGTTTAACAGCATTTCACAAGCCGACCCTGACTTGCAGGAAATGAAATGAACATGGCAGAATGATCAATCTGGATATCACAGTGCCTTATTCTTGTAGGACATCATCTCAGCATCGCTGGCAAGTGCAGACCACCTGCCATCCTGGGAACACTGATTTCTGGGAGTCAGGTCTTGCAGGGGACCAGCTTGAAACCACACTGAGCAGGCTTTAGATATTACTGAACTGGCTTGTGAATTTGGCTACTGATTAAAACTATGATTCATTCCAAGGTGCAAGTGTGATTGCTAATTGATGCTTCAGCTGTTGTACAGAGACAGACTTTTCTGTGCTGATGGTCACAATTGAGATCTCAATGATGGATGAGGCCATAACATCTCTAATAGTAAGAAAACAGTACAGCTGAAGAATTATGACTAGGTGCAGCCATTCTCCAAGATCAAACATTACTAAAGATAATGCAGGTGGCTTGCTAGCTACAACCTGCAAGACAGCACAGGTGACTTATTAACTGTGACCTGTCCTTCACAATTACACATAGTTATTCCCCTTTGCCAAGCCTGGCTCACTGGTGCATTAGTTTTGCTACTCCCCACATCTGCCTTTATGCCCCTTCCTATGCTGCATAATCATAAATACTGACTAGTACAAAGATGTGAGTCTTGGCCAGGATAGAACTAAGATCAGGAGGTCTTTAGCCAGGAGAAAGCTAACGATGAGTTTTCAGCCTTCCAGGTCAAACACAATCATTCATTCATTATTCTTTATTCTTTATATATTATTCTTTCATCCCTGGCTGTACTCCACTTGGGCGATCAGCCCCCAGCCAACAATCAACTGGTGTTGCTCAGGCCATCAATCCAGCAAGGCCTCAATAGGTCTCTGAGCTCAGGGGAGCTAAGTCTTTGCTGAAGGCAGAAAAGGACAAGACGACATAAAATGAAGGGTTTTCCCACAGCACAAGGCACGTGTGGCCACATGGGTCAACATCAGGCGTCCCTTTTCCTGGGAGCCAAGAGGGAATCTGAAAACTAGTAGGGAAGAGCGTTTGATCCAGCTTTGGAGACACTGTGTTAGTGACATATGCTCCTTCCCCAAAGAACAATGACATGTATTATGTGCTAACAACATACCTTAAAAGAAGAGTAAAATAAAATTCTGCATTTATAAAACTTGATTTAAAAAGTGTTTTAGCAAAAACGCACAAACTTTACTGGGCGCCTCCAGCCCCTTTCATTTTCTGTGCCTGGTCTGTCTGGCCTCTCCGATTCCCGCACAGTTACCCCACCCTTGCTGGTGTCAGCTTTTCCCTTCGGTACCTTCTCTCCCTTCTTTACCGGCGCCTTTTGGAGGCGTGGCCTCTGCCTTTGAAGGAGCAGGTTTACCAGACAGTCTGGCGGGTCTTCACTATGCCTTGTCCTTCACCCGGGACTTTTCCTTTTTGAGTTTCCTTTCGGTCTTTCTCTCGGGTATGAGAGAAAAGAGTGGCAGCCTCACTTGTTTACGTTTGTTTGGTTTTGGTGGTGCTGAGGATTGAACCCATGACCTCACACATGTTAGCCACACACTCTACCAATAAGCTACAGCCTAGCACCAGGAAAATATTTCTAAACAGTTTATATAAACATACTATTAAATGCTAATTCTATTTTTGAAAAAATAAAGGTCTATAACACTGCTGTTGCAGGATCTCTGAGCTATAAATTTATCTATAATTCTGATACATCTGTCTAAAAATCATGGTAAAGATATTATTGCTGTTGCTACTTAACTGCCAAAGACAGAAAAATAAAATGACATTCAGTTTCAAAATGAAAGATAAAATGAGACTTTTTACAGGTTAAAAGAAAATGTCAAGTCACAGCTTTAATATTTAAAAAGTGACAGCCGGGCGTGGTGGCTCACGCCTGTAATCCCAGCACTCGGGAGGCAGAGGCAGGAGGATTGCTGAGTTCGAGGCTTGCCTGGGCTACACAGTGAGCTCAGAGCTAGCCTGAACTACAAAAGCGAGACCCTGCCTCAAAAAAAAAAAAAAAAAAAGTGACAAAACATATGCTTAAATAAATTTAAAAATGCTCTAACTTGAAAGAATACTTACCAAAGACATCTTCTTTTCTTGGAATAAGGAATATGTGATAGCCACCGACTTTGGGAGATAGCAATTTTCATTCTTCTCTTCTAAACTCCTCTGTTCTTCTTGAAAAGTAGTCTTGGTACTTGAAAAGAGATCTGTCTACAGGATTTTAAATGTAGCACAGATGATAAATAATAACATCAAAGTGATACATTAATAATAATATCAACATGATGACAATATAGGCTAACTAGCCACTAGGAAAAACAATCCAAGTAAAACTTTTAAATAACAAAGAGTTTTTCAGAATGAAGTTGGATTTTTTTTCATACTGTTATTTTTTTAAAGTTAATGATGTTAGGGAGCAAAATGTTTTAATAAATATTTAAAACAAACTTTGTAAGTTTTGTTTTCAGCAACAAGAAATAAAAAAGGAACAATAATGTGAACCAATCTGTCTCTATCCTCTGGAAGTAAACACTGATAAAAAAATAAAAAGAATCACTATTGGGCATCTGAAACGAACAGACACTTCTCAGAGGCAGAAGTCAAAGCAGCTAAGAAGCATATAAAGAAATGTTCAACATCACTCGTCATTCAAGAGATGCAAATGAAAACAACACTGAAATTTCATCTCACTCCACAAAGAATGGCCGCAATTACAAAATCAACCAACAATAAATGCTGGCGTGGCTGTGGGGAGAATCCCACTGTTGGTGGGATTGCAGACTTGCGCAACCATTGTGGAGATCTGCGTGGATATTCCTAAGAAAACTAGGACTAGGGGTCCCATTCGACCCTGTTATCCCCCTGCTAGGAATATATGCAAAGGAATTTTTAAAATCATATTGGAAAGGCAGATATACACCCTTGTTCATAGCAGCTCAGTTCGTGATAGCTCAATCTTGGAAACAGCCCAACTGGAGAGTGGATAAAGATGTGTTTTTTTTATAAAATGGAGTATTATTCTGCCATAAAGAATGACAAGATTGATTCATTTATGTGCAAATGGAGACACCTGGAGGACACACTGAGTGAAATAAATAGATCACAGATAGGCAAATACCGGATCTTCTCTTTGATATGAACACCTGTAGATGCAAATGAGCTCTAGAAAGTATGACAGTTTTTGTACAATGGGAAATCTCCAAAGGAAATTTGGTGTGGGAATGTAATGAGGGGAAAGAATAAATATGATTTGGAAAGAAAATAAAAGAACATGTATATAGGGGGTGGGGAGGTGTGGATGGGTAGGGATATGGGTAAAAATGAGAATTAACTTGTGTCATATATTGGTACAAATTTCCAATGTTATGTGTGATTGTAAGATGTATATAAATTATACCAATAAAGAATTCAATTAAAAAAAGAATCACTATTAAAACTTAAGCACTATAATAACAAAAAAGCCCAATATATAAGGACATTTATCAAAATTATTTTATGGGGCCAGAGATTTAGCTCAGTGGTTCCACCACCTGCCTAGCAAGCGCAAGGTCCCTGGTTTGATCTCAGTAACCACGTACAATGATATGATATTGGGTGTGGTGACTCACTCCCACCAGCAATCAGTACCACACCCCACAATGCTGGGCGTGGTGGCTCATGCCTGTAATCCCAGCACTCAGGAGGCAGAGGCAGGAGGATTGCTGAATTCGAGGCTTGCCTGGACTACATAGTAAGCTCAGAGCCAGCCTGAGCTACAAAGCGAGACCCTGTCTCAAAAAAAAATAATTATGAATATGTTTATATAGGTAGATAAAGAGAGGTGAGATCAGGCATATTCAGGATGGTACAGCAATAGCAGAGATTGAGGGAGAGAAGAAAGGAGAGGGAGGAAAGGAGAATGGAGAGAGACAGAGAAATTAATTTTAAAATACATCCCAAATGGAGCTCTAACCTGTAAGGATTATGTATACTCTTAAATACAGTTCCTTAAAAAATGTTTGTAAAAAAAAATAGGGCCAGGGATTTAGCTCAGTGATTCCGGTGTCTGCCTGGCAAGCACAAGGTCCTGAATTTGATCCCTACCACATACCACAATCCCTGGCATGGTGGCTCATGCCTGTAATCCCAGCACTCAGGAGGCAGAGGAAGGATTGCTGCAAGTGTGAGGCTTGCCTGGGCTACATAGTGAGCTCAGGGCCAGCCTGAAATACAAAGCGAGCCCCTGTCTAAAAAAAAAAAAAAAAAAAAGGAAAAAATTTAAAAATAAGGTTAATTAAGAAATACTGGATTTTTTTTTAAGTCTGAAGAAAATGGTAAGAAGACAGAAAAATGGTTTTTTAAATCACACATAAAGGTAGATGATCACAGTACATTGCCCTGATGATATAACCTGTAACAAACTAGTATAATAAGGAACCTGTCTTTGAAGAACAATACTGGCATCATTTTAATAAGGTTAGGTATTTCTATGGGCTACTATATTATAAATAGACATATGAGGAAAAATTTTATAAGCTTTTCTTTGGGAAAGAAATTTACTTTTGGTTCCCATATTCTGTCATTTAGGGACTTCAATTTTAAAAAAATTTGTTACATGTGTTTTGCTTGACTGCATAATGCAAATACAAAATGATTTTTTAATTTTTTTCTTGTGATGCTTAATTTTAGAATTTGGATTATGTAGCCCAAGGCAATAAAATATGGTCTCCAAACCTTCTTTAGGATTTCATTTTGCATACTAACAACTCTCATATACTCCCACATTAACACAAAAGAGAATTTCAACAAATAACCATAAGCATGAGGATTTGGTGCTCTGAGCACAGCAGGTCCAATAAAATACAGCCAAGTGTTTCATGGATTTATTTCTGTTTCAAAGTTTCAGAACAGCTGCATTTTGCAGTTTTTACACAGCATGCAGTAAGACAAAATAGATAATTTCTGGGAAGCCTCGCTCACTACTCAGACTCCAGCACCTGACATGGTTCAGGCTGGGGGCTCAGTCCTCATGCTCTCAATTTTAAAGGTCTGCTAAGTCTTATTCTAGAGCAGGTATCTCTTGAGAACAGAACTGCAGGTATCAACTTGGTCTTATGCATGTGTGTATGCAAATATATGTACTGGAAAGCAAATTTGTTACTTACAGCAAGGAACCCAAGTAGAAACGGCACCTGGCCCATCCATTGTGCTCTGTCCTAAAGAAGAGCTATGTGGGAAGCCAGCTTCCCTGAGGGTTGTTCGCCAAGCTTGGACCATAACATGGGAACTTCACTGATAGCGTCTGAAGTAATCCCAGCAACAAATGTGAATTAAGGTACTTGCCCTGCCAGCTAAACCGTACTATTCTAATCTCCTTAGCCAAAATGTCTTCACATCTGAAAAGCGCCCAGGCAGGCTTTCCCTGAATTTGTTCTTATGCCTCTCTTATATTTATACAATTGACCACTGTGTTTACAAAGTCTTTTATTCATACAAAATACGACTTAATTAGCTTCTTGTTTACCACAGTCACATTCTGACCCTACTTCCCTGACATTATTATTTTGGATTATTTTGCACAGTATCATGAATATTCCTAAATCCTGTCATTGCATTACAGATGATGCTGACCTTTTGTCTCAGAAATTCTGAAATAGTTAATGGATTTTCCAGTGTAACTCAGAAAAACAGGAGGAATAAACACTTAAAAGGATAATTTTCATAGAAAGTATTTCAATAAAGTGATTTTAGCACATTTGTTTTTATAGACTATCTCAGGGGATATAATACCCACGTCACACTGTAACTTTCTTTTTTTAAAATAATTTTTATCTTTATTTTTACATTGTATATACACATCATGATCACACTCAATATTGAGAATCTGTACCAGTATATGTAACTTTCTTTTTAAAATTTTTACTTATTTATTTAAGATGAGGTCTTACTATGTTGTCAACTCACAGGTCCAAGTGATTTTCCTCCTCAGCCCTCCATGCAGGTGGGACTGGGGCACACACCGCCATTTCCAGTTCCTATCTGTGACTTCAAATTTATATTATGATAGTATTTAAGTTTTACTTCAAAATTTGAAGTAAATACATTAAAAGCTTAGTGAAAGTGGTGAGTAACAAGACTGGCTTCATAAACATTAATGGCTATACATTTATTTCTTTTCTAAGTGGTTTCAATTTGCAGAGTATCTCCAAGCATAATTACTAACCACAAATACAATCATTTTCTCTATTTATAAGGTTCACATGGCTTTTTTACACCTGTCATTTGGAGCACTTAACTTCTAGCTTCCTACAGTTGCCTTTTCTGGAGAGAAGTTGGTTAACATAATTCATTCATTATTAAATGATAACACTCATTTATGAGAGAAGATACTACCATTAAGTGTCCAAAGAGATGGCTTATTCAATTACCACTATAGGCACACTATTCTTTATCAAATCATCGAGACATCGCATACTCTTTTCAAAATATCTAATACGCAATATAAAGACTTTCCACATGATGTCTTAAGGTAAAGTAGCCAAAGATACTCAAAAAAAAAAAAAAGATACTCTATTTTGAAAGAGGAAATGTTACATAGAAAAAGCAGAATAGTTTTTTACCTAGAGTTAGACATGTGTTTTTTTTTTTTTTTAAACAGAATTTTACATTGCTCCTGTCCAAAGCTTATAGGAAGCTCTCAGAAGGAAAAGGCAATCCTTTAATACTGCCTTGGGTGTTTTTAATTCTTCCAAGTTTTGCTAACCACTCCATATCTTTCATCTAAGTGTGCAATATGGATATACAAGTAAAGAGTAAAATCTTGCTTTTGAAGGCTGCTTCGAGTTTTGCCAAAGATTATATTCTTTAAGAGTTTCTGTACATAATAGTATTCTACCTGAACATTATGTACTTGGCAGAAATGCTTGATAACTTCCAACAGAGGAGCCAGCGTGGTAGCTTTGCCTTCAGACACACCATCAATCTGTTTTAAATTCTCAACTGTAGTTGGTCTGCCGTTTAAAACATAAACAATTTACAAATCACTCAAACAGTATCAATGCAGCACAATTCAGTTTCATACTTATTTCATAAGTATATTTTTCACAACCAAAACTAACACATAATACAACTAGTCATGTCTTACGATTTCTTTCTTTGCTCTCCTCTCCTTAAAGGTGTGCTGTTTTAACATTAATGAAAAAACCCCACCACTTGCATCAGCACAGAAGCATCAGGATGTGGCTGTTGTAATTCATAAACAAGCCATCATCAGAAAGAAACAGGCAATACTGTTCTTCCACTCTGTCACAGATATACTGTTTTAACAGAAATGAAAAGGAAAGTGATGAGAGTAAGGAGAATAAACTGGCCAAGAAACTCTCAGAGTAAAGTCTCATTCTTTTCCTGAAATAATGTTCACCTGTAACAGGAAATTTGCCAACCAGGCTATTTGCTCAGAATTTTTGTGGCCAATATGTAACACTACACAATGTCTTCTTTCTAAAAGTCTGTCAATCTAATGATTACTTTTTTTCCTTAAATACCTTCTCTGAATATTTAAGTTTGGTCACAGAATTTTATTAGCAATGTAAGAGGTAAGTGCTGTGTAAGCTCATTAGAAAATCCTATACTAATGCTATACTATATTTTGAAAAAAATCTAGTAATGGAAACAATTTTCAAAAGGAAGAATACATGTGAATACAATTAATAACCCAGGAGCCATTTTTTGGAAATTATTTCTTCTAGACACTTATTGACCACCTCGTGTTTATTAGGCATTCCATAGAATGCGAGATTCTGTCGAAGACACACAGATAAGGAACTATAGCTTTATTCACGGAGTTTACGAGCTAGAAGATATAAAGCATGGCTACCACTAGTTACTGTATAGTATGTTTCAGAGAACCACCTTTAGGTTAATTCAAGAGAGAGACAAGTGAGCAGAAGGCCTCATGTGGAAACCGTGATCCTAAAGGACTCTGGAGGAGTACTGAGGAACCAAGAAAACTACAAGGCAGAAGCAACACTGTAGATAAATACATGAAAGATGAAAGGAGATTGCCAATAAATGGCAAACAGTACAGGTAAGATAAACCACTCCAACTTCCATGACTTACGTAGATTTAAGTGCATAAATAGAAAAGACTGGAATTCCATACAAGGAAGACAGTGAGAAACCATTTCAGTGGAAGTATAAAATGATAAAGGAAGATTAATTTGGCATTCATATATCAAGTAAAATAGAGACCAAGACTGAGGTGTGACCAATTAAGTCTTCTGCAATAGGTCAAGATAAAGGGTCTGAGTGAACTAATACAATGTCACTAAAAAGAGTAAAGAAGGCACAGCCAGATTTACTCAGAGAATATTCACATAAAAACTAAGAAACAGAAGGGGATGTATGTTAGGGTTGTGAAAATTATTAGATTTTACATGTGTCATTGAGAACATAACACAGTTTTTTAAAAACTAGGAATTCCATAAAGTTTTAATGGATACGTGTATAGAAGATGAGGGATAATAAACTGATTTTATGGATAATTTCATTGCTGAAAACAGTTGATTTTACTCATACAGTTACGGGGGAATCTGCATCACAGAGCAAGAACATTGAGAGTCAGCTCACACACATGATAACTGAAGCCATCATCATAATATTATGTAATGAGATATTTTGCAAATCTCCTATGTTAAAAGAAAATATAGACAAAGAAAGTTTACCTCATTTTGGCCATATCCAACAGGATCTTATTTGTTGCCAGAATAGCCGGAGGAACATCCATTGTACTGGCATGACTCTGCCTAGCTTCTACTAATTTGGCATACAACACAGTCTGAACAAAAAGAAAGAACAATTCAGTGTTCTTTTAATGTACTTATACAAATCCAGCCTTTATTTTTAGACCTTCAGATATTATATTTTCCACTGAAATAAAAATAAACTGAATTTTATCTCAGTTTCTTACCTAAAAATAATGTTTTCAAATACTAAAATATTTTAAGCATGCAAAGCATATTAACTACCTTCTGATAAACAAATTGCCTTTTAACAAAAGCCTTACCTGGGTCATTAGCTCCTGGGGTACAGTAACAGGCTCTGAGGAACCACAAGTGCCTCCTGGTGACGCCATCACAACACTAATAAAATATTTTTTAAAACATAGAATGACACATTTACTCCCTTGTTTTTTAAAACTTTGACTCCAAAATGAAAATATTTTCCCTAAAACTACACTTATTTTTCACAGTGCCAATAGGGCAACTTCTTCCTTAAACTACAACAGCACAGATTTAAAACCCTTTGTATCAAATTTATTTACCACAATGGTAAAGTTAAAACTGGAATCTGAGTCCTTCAGAACACTGACGTGTTTAAAGAAAGCATCTGTCTCCACCTCCTCCTCTTCAACCAAAGGCTGACAAGAAAACAATCCCTGTGCACTAAACAACATTTTTAACCACCACAGATATAGTCGTGATTCTTCCTGGACAACTGCTGATGTTTGGTTGGTGAGGAACATTACCAAAATCCAAAATTATTCAAAAATTTCTCCAAAATCACCGAAGTAAACATAAAACAAGAAAGTAATTTCCGTTCTATTCTGCCCCTCCTCAAAAGAGGGAGACAGTACATCCCATTAGCAAATATGGCAAAAACGTGACAACAAATTAGACATTTTTAACAAGACACATTTCTTATCAGTAAAATAACTGTAAATAGAAAGTTATAAAAGTGGAATTGTATAAAAGTCAACAAAAAAGATATAAAATTTAAAGAAATTTCTGTTTCTTGGAAAAAAAAGGGAAGAAGCTGGAATTTAAGCCATGTTTGTAGGCCCAGCACGGTGGCACATACTGTCCGTCTCAGCCAATTAGGAGGCTGAGGCAGGAAGATTGCAAGTATGTGCTAGCCTGGGAAACTTAGTGAGACCCTGTCTCAAAATGAACTTTTAAAAAATGTTAATGGAAAGGCAGGGGTGGGCTGAGGAGTAGCTACCAGTGGCAGAGTGCTTGCCTAGAAAGTGCGAAGCTTGGTTTTAAACCCAAGGGCTAGGAAAAAAAGAAGACAGAAAAGAATACAAGAAATATTTATAATTTCTACTGAAAGAATTTAGAAATTGTGGTGTAAAATAAGATTTCATTTTCACAATTATCAAATGCTATCAGTGAAATGAGGAGACGTTAGCCTGAGAAGGGGAAAAAAAAACTGATTCAAAGAATCAGTATTATCAGCTTAACCAAGAGAATAATGCTGGGGACTGATGGAGAAGAAGAGCCTCCTGCTGTTTCAGAGGTGCCTGAATCTACAGCCTGTGATTCACTCATGATGGGGCTGGGTCTGAGGTCACTGGGATTCAGGGTATTTGAGAGCCAACCTAAATCTGGATGGGGTAAGAGGGATATGAAGGTGCTATTAAGTCCCTCACTGTTTCACTGCCTTCTTAAACTGCCATGAACTGCTGCTCCTCTCCCATGCGGTGCCCTGGCTTAGGGCCAGGTGCTCATAGACTAAACCTCTACAAACCGTGAGCTTAATAAACACTTTCTTCTTTCATTTTGGGTGTTGGGTATTTTGTCTCAGCAAAGGGAGAAAAGTAATTAAGACACTTATCATGAGAGGAAATCAAAGAAAACTTTTAAATTGATAAAGTTTAAAAAAACCGTAGTTGGGCCGGAGATTTAGCTCAGTGGTTCCAGCACCTGCCTCTCAAGTGCAAGGTCCTGAGTTCGATCCCGGTAACCACATACAATGCCGGGCGTGGTGGCTCACGCCTGTCATCCCAGCACTCGGGAGGCAGAGACAGGAGGATTGCTGAGTTCGCGGCGGCTTGTCTGGGCTACATAGTGAGCTCAGGGCCAGCCTGAACTACGAAGCGAGACCATGTCTCAAAAAAAAAAAAAAAACGTAGTTAAGTCTGTCATTGAGAAGCGTGAAGGAGACAAAGAGTAGTCAGTTGGAAGACTTGAGACTAACTACTTCTACAGAGTAAAGAAAAACAGTTTAAAAAGGGTGTGGCCTGTATACTGGGTGCTAACTGACTTTTTACGTGTATTATTTTTAAAAATTTGAATAAATTTTAAAACACCAGTCACTGATACATAACTATCCTATTCATTTCTATTACACTGAGCCCATATGTTGAAGTTAATTTCTTAACCATCCCACAGGTATCCCAAACTCTTTACCACTCAATCTTGATTTTAAGCTCACCCTCTAAACATCTAATTCCTCTAACCTGTGCCTTCCCCATGGGTCCTAGCAAAGGGAATGACAGCATTCTCAAGTCCAAGCATTCAATGACAGACATTTAAAGTCATCTTCACGTCTTTCATTGTCCTTAACCCAACTGTCTTTTCAAATACCGACTCCTAACAATTCTACCTCCTATCTTACAAGTATTTTTCTCTCTGTGCCTTCTGTTACTTGCTCATCTGCACTACAATCACTTCTGCCAAAAACACAGCAGCCTCCCTCTTTGAGTTTCTACAATTTCCTCCACACCACAGTGATCAATCAAGGGCTGGCACACTAGGATTCACAGATTAAATTTTGTTTTGCTTGAGCCAAAAGCTGTTTTTTATACTTTTAAACTTCAAAAAGTGTGGCTCTTTAAGTTATATGAAATTCAAGCTTTAGTGTAAGTACAGTTTTGTTATAACACAATCGTAACCATCCATTTTTATACCATGTATCACTGCTCTGAGGCTACAGCAACAAAGAACAATGAAGGCCCTCAACACCTAAACTAGTCACTATCTGACTCATGCTAGGTACTTGTTTGTAGTACACAAAGAGTACTTTCATCCTGGTAAGTTGGAACATGCACATCATATAGCTGAACTCTTTTTACTTTCTCTCCTCCTCCCCTCTCTCCTCCCATACATGATTCTTTACAACAAACCTACCAACTGCTGTTCTAAATTAGAACTTCAATCACATCACTGTGCTGCTTAAAATTTTTCTTCAGCTCCCCACTGCCTTTATAATTAAGTCATATACCTGGAAGAAATTAATATTCTGGCTTCTGTTTAATCCTCCAGGCTTAAGTGCCACCACTGCCTACACAGGTATCGTCTGGTATACTCTTGAGTTCCTCCATCCTATCTTTCCTCTGCTTGAAACAATTCCCCTCACACCACCTAACATGCACTTAAGCTTTGAAGTGTCACTTCTGTTGGGAAGTCCAGCTTATTTTTCTATTGTTTCCATAATATTATAACTTTAACTGTAGTTTTAGGTTCCTGGTCCTGTACAGCCCTTCTAAGAGCCAGTGACTGTGTCTTGAATATCCCCCCACTTAATCCCAACGCCTAAAATGGTACCTGGCACTAAAAAGCAGCCTAGCAAGAACACAGTAAAAGTTTAAATGGAGAAATACATCAGGATAATGAATGGATATATGGTTTTGTACATTCCACGAATGTCCTATTTACATAAAACCACATTTAATATCATATATTAAAAAAGAAATAAATGTTTAAGGTGGGAAATTGATGTTAGTTAATATTTTGTTCAGATCCCAACTAGCACCATCTAAGTGAGCAAAGCATTAAAATGCACATGTGTGAAAGCACATTCATTTACTGCAACCCAATGAGAATGTAAACGTAGCCCATTCCTGTGTAAAATAGGCCTTAATGTGCTGCTCAAATTCTTCATCCCCAAACCTCTGCAATTCTGTACAGTTGCCACACTTTTAAGTTACCAAGTTACATAGTAAGCTTAATTATACATTAGCTGTATTTCCTTGATCCTATTTCTTGATTTATGATTTTAAGGTGTCATAATACTTGTTTTGAAAATGGGGTGGGAATATATATTTCATACAAAGTAGTAGACAAATACAACTTTGAAAGCCTGTTCTGCCACCAGCTCTGTGCTCTTGAACAAGATACTTTTTAACCTTGAGTATCTTTAACTGTAGAACACAGGTAAATAATATAGCAACATAACAGCTTTTTTTCAAACTAAATGAGCTATTACACATAGAACCTGGCATAGGACAATGACAAGAAGTCACTGTATGTGTCTGTTTAATAATTATAGTACTGAACACACTTTATTAAATGTTCTTTTGCCAGTGAAATAGGCCAACATCTGCTATTGCTTTCTCTTTGAAAAAGAAAGGAAAATAATGCTTAGAACATAAAAACTTAGAACTCTGTACCTTTTTTTAGCAATGTTAATCCCAGAAGAAATTTTATCAGGTGCTTTGTGAGAAAACATCTTCTCCAAGTTAGACTGCTTTTAAATATATAAAGAGCCATTAAATACAATGAGAATTTTAAAGAAAGATTTAAGTATTAAGAAAAAATATTAAGAAAATGGAATTTCAGTTAGTTTTTCCACTGACTAACCAAACCATCAAATAAATCAAGCAAAAATAAGCTCTTAGGCTATCTCTCCTCAGATCATATAGTCAGTTAAAAATACACCCCAAAATACCCTTTCTGCTTAAGCCATCAATATAAATGATCAAAAAGCTCTGAGACACACCAATGCCCAAGTTACAAAACTGAGTTAATTACATATTGCATAGTTTAATAAAGCAGAAGTAGACAGAAAATTTACTACATTTGTCCATCTTCCATGTTCTAATTAGTTCATCTGTTTGTAATAACTTAATTTCCTAAGATCCCAATAGAACAAGAAAATATAGGTGCATCCACATACATATGTGGCTTCAATGAAAATATTAGTAATAAAGTTTATTTTTCTGTCAATTCTGAGTATCATAATGCACAAAAACCTCAAGCCAAATGAGTTACAAAGGCTTGAAGAATCAAAATAAGTTACTTTCTCAAATACTATCAATTTTTCTATTAGCTCTAAAAATTATATAACACATTTTACTCTATCACTTCTTTCTAATTTTTGATTTACTATATATCCTGTTATTCTTTTAAATTGGAGAGGATTTAAAACTAAAATTTTAAAGTCAGATTTCCATCAATGAGGAATGAAATAAGAATCATCTCCTTCACACAAACCTCTTTCTCTGAAGTTAATTCAGTTGGTATTTGATTAGAAGCATGATGTTCAGTACCCAAAGATACAGTACCAGCACTGAAAAAATAGAGAAATTAAATTATTTCTGGTGTTAAAATGCAATTACCTAATTTGTGAATCATCATACAAAGTAGATGAGATTATGTTATTCTTTTAGAGCTGACAATTTTTAAACTGATTTCCTTTCCCAGAAAAGGAAGTTTAAAAGAAAAAAAAATTTAGCAAATGATCAGTCATGTGTAAGGCACAAAGAAACAGTAAGCAGCATACTTCTATTCACAGTAAGCAGCTCAGCAAGTGGGCTCCTTGGCGTGTATATCAGTGCTGCTCAGCCAATGGAAAGATGCTCTGTGCGTCCGTGGGCAATCGAGAAAGTGTTCTACCATTTCTCTTTTTCAGAGTCCCTTTCTCCCAAACTCACTAAAACAAGTATCCAAACACAAGCAGCCAAGTGATTTTACTTGTGTGACACATATAGAATGCTACTATCTAAATCACTTAAACAACCAAAAAGAGAGAGAAAGAGAGAAAAAAAAAGGAAAGGAAAAAAGGGATAAATGAACCTTGACAGAAGAAACTTCTTCGGAGACAATTCTTCATTAGCTTGAAGTATAAGTCTCTGAGGAGATTCTGCATTGGCTTTGATAAGCCAACTCCTACCCTACAAAAGCAAACAAAAACTTCAGACACAGTGAGAAAAATTATGCCAAACACATAAAGTTTTACAGTTTACCTTTGCTGTAAGGTGGCAAATCTTTACAAATTTGCCACCACCAGGACTGTCTACCAAAAACCCTTCAGTTATGAGGAGACGGGAGAAGGCTCTCCACCAGCTCTCTGTCTCACGCCTGCCAGCTCCAAAAAGGTTGTGTTTACGGTACTGATTTGGAAGACGCTGAGAATTCTGAAATGAGAATAAAGTCAGTATCTAAAACTGCTTATTCAATTTAAAAGGTTAAGAGTAACACAAACCCTTCTACTGATTCTTTGTATTTAAAGATAAATCTCAGCTTTAAAAACTTAAATTTGGGCCGCCGTTGGGCTCACCCGCCGGGGAGGGGCTCATGTCCTTGCGCGGAGGCCGCCAGGCTGGTCGTGCGTCCATGGCGAGAGCCGCCACCGCCCGCTCCCCGGCTCGTCCGCGGCCAGCCCGGCTCCCGGGTCCGCCGCACCCCGCGCCCCGGCCATGCTGTCCTTCCAGTGCCCCGACGTGTACCGCGACGAGACTTCCGAACAAGCTTATCATGGGCATAAAATCTGTGACCCTATGCCTGGCTTGAAGACCCGGATAGTGAACAGACGAAGGCTTTTGTGGAGGCCCGGAACAAGATTACTGTGCCATTTCTTGAGCAGTGCCCCATCAAGGCTTATACACAGAGAAAACGACTGAACTGTATGACTGTCCAAAGTATAGTTGCCATTTCAAGAAAGGAAACTGGTATTTTTATTTTTACAACACAGGTTTGCAGAACCAACGAGTATTATATGTGCAAGATTCCTTAGAGAGTGAGGCCAGAGTGTTCCTCGACCCCAATGTCCTCTCTGATGACGGCACGGTAGCTCTCAGAGGTTACACTTTCAGTGAGGATGGTGAATATTTTGCCTATGGGCTGAGTGCCAGCGGCTCAGACTGGGTGACGATCAAGTTCATGAAAGTTGATGGTGCCAAAGAGCTTCCTGATGTGCTTGAAAGAGTCAAGTTCAGCTGTATGGCCTGGACCCACGACGGAAAGGGAATGTTCTACAACTCGTACACCCAGCAGGACGGAAAGAGTGATGGTACAGAAACATCAACCAATCTCCACCAGAAGCTCTGCTACCATGTCTTGGGGACTGATCAGTCCGAAGATAGTTTGTGTGCTGAGTTTTCTGATGAACCTAAGTGGATGGGTGGGGCTGAGTTGTCTGACGATGGTCGCTATGTCTTGCTGTCCATAGGGAGGGATGAGATCCTGTAAACCGACTCTGGTACTGTGACCTGCAGCAGGAATCCAAAGACACTACTGGAATCCTGAAGTGGGTAAAACTGACAACTTTGAAGGAGGATATGACTATGTGACCAATGAGGGATCGGTGTTTACGTTCAAGACTAATCAGCGTTCTCCCAACTATTGCCTGATCAACATAGACTACGGATCCTGATGAGTCTAAGTGGAAAGTGCTTGTTCCTGAGCATGAGAAAGATGTTTTAGAATGGGTAGCGTGTGTCAGGTCAAACTTTCTGGTCTTATGCTACCTCCATGATGTAAAGAATGTCCTGCAGCTGCATGACCTGACCACAGGTGCTTTCCTCAAGACCTTTCCCCTGGATGTTGGCAGTGTGGTGGGGTACAGCGGGCAGAAGAAGGACACAGAGATCTTTTATCAGTTCACTTCCTTTCTGTCTCCAGGGATCATTTATCACTGTGATCCTACCAAAGAGGAGCTGGAGCCCAGGGTTTTCCAAGAGGTGACTGTGAAGGGAATAGATGCTTCAGATTACCAGACAATCCAGATTTTCTACCCTAGCAAGGACAGTACAAAGATCCCTATGTTCATTGTCCATAAAAAGAGCATAAAGTTGGGTGGCTCACATCCTGCTTTTTTATATGGCTATGGTGGCTTAATATATCCATCACCACCAACTACAGCGAGTCCCGGCTCATCTTTGTGAGACACATGGGCAGCGTCCTCGCAGTGGCCAACATCAGAGGTGGTGGTGAAAACGGAGAGACGTGGCACAAAGGTGGTATCTTGGCTAACAAACAAAACTGCTTCGGTGACTTCCAGTGTGCGGCGGGATACCTGATCAGGGGGGGCTACACATCCTCCAAGAGGCTGACGATTCATGGAGGTTCAACGGGGCCTCCTAGTGGCTGCTTGTGCCCATCAGCGTCCTGACCTCTTTGGCTGTGTTATTGCCCAAGTTGGAGTTATGGACATGCTTAAGTTCCATAACTACACTATTGGTCACGCCTGGACTACCGATTACGGGTGCTCAGACAGCAAACAACACTTTGAATGGCTTGTCAAGTACCCCCCACTGCATAACGTCAGGTTACCAGAGGCAGATGGCGTGCAGTACCTGTCCATGCTTCTCCTCACCGCCGACCACGATGACCGCGTGGTCCCCCTCTATTCCCTGAAATTCATCGCCACTCTCCAGTACACCGTGGGCCGCAGCCAGAAGCAAAGCAACCGCTTGCTCATCCACGTGGACACCAAGGCAGGCCACGGGGCAGGGAAGCCCACAGCCAAAGTGATAGAAGATGTCTCAGACATGTTTGCGTTCGTAGCGCGGTGCCTGAACATCAGCTGAATCTCGTAAATGGAGGGTCCTGCTCCCCCCCGCCCCCCCCCCCCAGCAGCACAGAAAACCTCAAGGGCTTCACACCCACCACTCTGACAGGAAACCGTCTGGCACTCAGACTGAACAGAGCTGCGCCGGGGGAATTTTATCTTTTGTAGTCTCCTCCTTTTTTAGCAAGCCCGTGGCATTTCTTTTTCCACCCTTTCCAGGCACATACAATATTTTTAAAAGGAAAGAAAAAGAAAAAAAGGCATGCGTGGATCGATATCTAAATGGTAGCGAACGTGTTGAGAACACTAGATTGCTGAATTAAGGGTCATGGTTGGGGATACTCATGTACAACAACTCAGTCAAACTGCTTCTATAATCATAACCTATATATCCTAAATAAATGTGAGAACTCTTCTCATGAGAGAGACGTCATTGCAGTACTAATAAATGTTATTTAAGAAAAAAATATAAAACTTAAATTTGGGCTGGGCATGGTGGCTCACACCTGTAATCCCAGCACTCGGGAGGCAGAGGCAGGAGGATTTCTGAGTTCGAGGCTTGCCTGGGCTACACAGTGAGCTCACGGCCAGCCTGAACTACAAAGCGAGACCCTGTCTCAAAAAAAAAAAAAAAAAACACTTGAATTTGGGTCAGGGATTTAGCTCAGCGGTGTTGCCCCAACCTGGCAATCAGAAGGTCCTGAGTTCAATCCCCAGTTCTACACATACACACCAGAATAATAAAACAAATAAGCAAACAAATTTTTAAGACAAAATTTTTCAGCAGGGGAGAGATAGGGTTTCACTATACAGTTCAGACTGGCCTTCAGGGATGTGCTACCACTCCCAGCTTTAAAAACTGACAAACATTGGGGCTGGAGGGTTAGCTCAGTGGTTCCGGCACCTGCCTCACAAGCACAAGGTCCTGAGTTCGATCCCTGATAACCACATACAATGCCGGGTGTGGAGACTCATAGCCACCAGCAATCAATACCACATACCACAGTGCTGGGCGTGGTGGCTCACACCTGTAATCCCAGCCCTCGGGAGGCAGAGACAGGAGGACTGCTGAGTTTGAGGCTTGCCTGGGCTACATAGTGAGCCCAGGGCCAGCCTGAACTACAAAACGAGATCCTATGTCAAAAAAAAAAAAAATTGAGAAAAATTTTATATCCATTCTATTTGTTCCAAGCTCACAAATAATGAATGTTTTGTGTGTGTGTGTGTGTGTGTGTGTGTGTGGGTGGGTGGGTGTTTTAGACAGGGTCTCGCTTTGTAGTTCAGGCTGGTCCTGAGCTCACTAGGTAGCTCAGGCAAGCCTCGAACTCAGCAATCCTCCTGTCTCTGCCTCCCGAGTGCTGGGATTACAAGCATGAGCCACCACGCCCTGCAATGTGGTATGTGGTATTGATTGCTGGTGGGCGTGAGTCACCACGCCCAACACTGTATCTGGTTACTGGGATCCAACTCAGGACCTTGCACTTGCGAGGCAGGAGCCGAACCACTGGGCTAAATCTCCAGCCCTTATTTTTGTGTGTTAAATGATGACAGAAAGTTATATATAATTCAAATTGCTCTGCCCAATGTGGATGTGACTGAAATATTTATCCTTGCTATTTAGACATTTTAATATACATAACTTTTTTAAAACAATTACAAAATAAGCAGTTGCTCTCTTGCTACATTATTTTTTGATGTAAATTTGTCATTAATAAGCTATTTACTACCTTCTGTTTAAATTAGCTAGAGTGATCACAGGCTTTTGAATTAACTGTGGTATTTTAAATTATATTCATGTTTGAAAAACAACCCTTGAATATATAGAGTTCACTGTGTTCTCAAAAATATAAAACAGTCTAGGGCCCAGAGGGTTAGCTCAGTGGTTCCAGCACCTGCCTCACAAGTGCAAGGTCCAGAGTTTGATCCCTGGTAACCACATATAATGCTGGGCGTGGAGACTCACGCCCACCAACAATCAATACTACATACCAAAGTGCCAGGCATGGTGGCTCACGCCTGTAATCCCAGCACTTGGGAGGCAGAAACAGGAGGATTGCTGAGTTCCAGGCTTGCCTGGGCTACATAGTGAGCTCAGATCCAGCCTGAACTACAAAGCGAGACCCTGTCTCAAAAAAAAAAAAAAAATATATATATATATATATATATAAAAAACAGTCTAATTTTAAAAAACTGACCAGAATACAATTCAGCACTTTTACATTGTGTCTATTCTCTTATGAAGATTTAACAATCAATGTATAAAAAAATCCAGGAATCAAAATGAAAGGACTGAATAGCAAGAGTTGTAACAGAGATAACCCAGATTCTCTATCAAGAATATATTGGCTTTATTTATCTCAGATGATAAGAACATTGTAGATGCAGGTCTAACATTTTGAAATGCTAAAAATGTAAATACAAATATTCTAAAACCATTAGAATAAGAATGACATAATACAAACATATATTGCTTTAACATTCAAAGATCTTCCCCAGCATATGACTGAAAGCAAAAGTATATCTGAGTATTAATATATTTCTACAATTTATAATTTCTAATGCACAGACATCTAAAATACCCTAAGCAAGGCTGCCCTTTCTTCAGAAAGAAGCTACAGTAAATCTCTGTTAAGACAGAGGTAACAGTGCCACAGTAGTGTAAAAATATAGACTTCTGGCAGAAATATGCCCTTAAGGTCCCTTGTTGGTTTGCTATCATCTGTCTACTCTGAACTGTTGCCCCTCTGCCACCCTGCCTTGGAATAAAAAAAATAAATTCATTAAAAAATATATATATATATATATATATAAATATATACACTTCTGACGGTAGTTAACAGTCTGTGACCACTACTGTCTTAAAAGTAAAACAGAAATAGAATTATTTTTATAAAAATAAATATTAATAGGGTCAGGGATTTAGCTCAGTGATTCCAGTGCCTGCCTAGCAAGCGCAAGGTCCTGAGTTCAATCCCGGGCAACCACATACAACAATACCAGGCATGATTAATTCATGCCCACCAGCAATCATACCTACCACAGTGCCAGGCATGGTGGCTCACGCCTGTAATCCCAGCACTTGGGAGGTAGAGGCAGGACTGCTGTGAGTTCAAGGCTTGCCAGGGCTACATAGTGAGCTCAAGGTCAGCCTGAACTATAAAGTGAGACCCTGTCTCAAAAAAAAAAAGATTAAACTGGGCATGGTGGCTCATGCCTGTAATCCTAGCACTCGGGAGGCAGAGGCAGGAGGATTGCTGAGTTTGAGGCTTGCCTGAGCTACACAGTGAGCTCAGGGCCAGCCTGAACTACAAAGCGAGACCCTGTCTCAAAAAAAAAAAAAAAAGATTAAGAAAATAGAGTAACTAGGACAAACCCTGGCTCAGTAATTTCTTTTTATTAATTAACAACTGAAACCTTAACTAAACTTACATTTCTTAACTCACCAGCATTTAGTCAGTTTTCCCTAGAATATTCATTCATGGTCCTACACACTACTAAGAGTTTACTTACCTTTCTTTGTACCAGA
>PVIC010020538.1:0-29435 GCA_004025085.1 Thryonomys swinderianus
GCAGCACCACTGAGCTACGTCCGTTAGCCAGGAATTTTCAGTGAGAACTCAGGTTACTGACGATCTTGAAACTGAGGTACCCTCAAGTATGGTAATGAAACAGGTACTGGTTCGCTCTCTGGGCAGAGGCTCCATTTTTCCTTGCTGATTTCCTTTGGTCAGTGTATTGTCAGGATCGTGCAAGAGATCAAGCTCTTGGTCCACAGTTCTCTGCACAGAGGGAGGCCCTTGCCCTGCCTGAGATGAAGCAGCTGAGGAAGGTGGATTACAGGGCTCTCTTCTGTTACTGCCTCAACGTTGGGAAAGAAAAATGACTTGGAAAATTCGTCTCTCAATCCAACTCTGGTGGCAGGGAGAACTCTATGAACCCACCAGCAAGTTTCAGAAAGACTAGAACCTTCATTATTTCTGTCTCCTTAGTTTGATCATTAAAATATTTGCATGAGAAGAACATCTTTGTTTCTTTAAGATTCCATTTGCTCTTGATATTCATTGGCTCTTGCAAAAGAATGTGATAGTCTTGTTTTTGATCTAGAATCATTCCCACAGCACCCAATTTCAGTGCCACAGAGCAAGGATTATAATTTTCTTTAGAGAGGAAACAAATGAACTCTTTTGAAATAAAGATGATTGTTTCTCCCAAATATCCCTGAGAATGTGGCGGAATTGTTTTCAAAAATCTTGGCTACCTCTAAAATGAATTTTAGGAACATTAACACCTACCTTGTTGGTGTTCTTTGTCCTTTTCCTGCTTTTTATTCACATCATCTCATGCAACAGACATTTACTGAGTTCTTACTGTGTGCCGGGTGTATTGCTGGACTCTGGGGCTACAAAGATGAATAATGTATGATCTTTGTCCTTGAATTCATAGTCTAAAGATTAAGGTTTTTCGGCCAAACTTTAATACAAAACCATAAAACCTAGACTTTCCTAGGATTCCAATATAAAAAACTGTGAGTTTTACTTCGATGTAATAGGTCTTGGACTTTTGCTTGTGTTCATTATATCTGCCATGTGTGGAGGAGTGACTGGTGTTTTTCTGATGTTCTTTAAATTGAGGGATTTAGAAATCCAGTAAGTAGGCTGCCAACTATCAAAAATGTATTCGTCAAGGTGTTTACTTGGTAATTTCTTGAAAAGAAAAATAAATCCTTTGAAGTCCTTGGTTTTTGGACTGCTCTTAAAGAAAATTCATTTCCCTTTCTCATATTCTGTTACTTGAATGTGTGTAAAATAAGGTTAAGGAGCAGCATTTGTTCCTTATTATGTCTTCCTGGCAGAGCCGCGTAATGGTTCTGGAAGCTACAGGAGCACATAACAAGCACGGTATTGTGTGCCGTAATTTCAACCAAAATTCCCTTTACTGGATCAAATGTATGCCTCTAGGAAGAATTATGATCAGATGTTCAAGGATCAAGCAGATCTGTTTATGTTTTGTCTTTATCGGAAATCACTGTTTAGAACATTGAACTTATATTTTAGTATCGGTATTACAAAAAAGAGTTATCTGTGATAGTATGCTCTTTATGTTTGTTCACTTATGCACATTACTATTTAAATAGTTGTTTAGCCTCTCTGTGTTTTACTTACTAGCCTGTTAAACTGTCAAAAGCACAACTTCAAGTTGGAGTAAATGAGATTTTGAGCAGTAAAAACAGGTTCTGTCACCTCATAATTGTTCTTCATGAGCAGTAGGTATTTCAAATGAAGTCAAATATAATTACTTTTGCACAGTAAAATTCTGTGTACTTTTATTGGGCAGTGTGACTAACAATATCTTTGCTTTTGAGAAAGTGGGTCCTTTTTACAATACATTACCTATAATTTACTCCTTGGTAATTATATGTGCTCAAATATTCCAACATTGGATCAAAGTAGTATTTTTAATCTCCTCGAATTTGTACAAATTCGGTGGTCTCTAGCTTAACTATTTTCAGTAGTAGTGTTCATCAGTGTAAGATTAAACTTGATGAATTTATAACTATCAGTATTGATAGGGAAAGTAATCTGAACTTATCAATCTGTTGTACTCATGATCGTAGTCTTTCTACATATTTTAAGACTCAGGTTGTGGAAAGTGTACTTACAAAAGAAATGAATTCCTTATTTTCTGAAGACTTGCAATGAAATTGAGACCAAAATTGGAAATTGTCAGAACTGTATAAAATTTATTTTATGTATGCCTTATATGCTTTATATATTATGTTAGCCATTTTATAGATTACAGAGATGTGTGGTATGCTATATTTCTGTTCAAGAATTTATAATGTAGGTAAGAAAGTGTCAAAAACATAAATTGTAATTTTAACATGCTTAAAAGAGAAATGCCAGCTAAGTGTGGCTTAAGAGCTAAATGGAGGGTATGCACTAGAATGCAGGGGTAGCAAGCCTCTGCCATGCGTGCCACAGAGGGCTGTTGGTACTTTTGAAAGCCCTAAAATGTTTGCTGTCCCCACTCTAATGTACCATGGTAAGAATGTGTGGAAAGGCTCGGGAAAGATATTTGGTGGGAGCAGATTAGGAAGAGTGGAATTTGAGCTGAATCTTAAAGAAAGAGTCAGAAAAGATAAAATACTCTCTGGGCAAGTATTCCTAGGGGAGGAAGTCAGAATTTAGAACCTCAGATAGAGGCAGAGAAAACAGCCACGTGTCGGAATTTAAGACGAGTCCTTAGGACGGATCGTTCCCTTGAGGTAGTGTCCATCCCAGGAAACGCAGTGCGCTGATCTCTGACGTGGGAAGACTCTAAGTACAGAAGAAAAGACACTGTGAAGGAAGGATGGTATAAGGTTAGGGTCTGTCCTACAGACATTCAAAAACCGAATCCCGGGCGTGGTGGCTCACGCCTGTCATCTCAGCACTCGGGAGGCAGAGACAGGAGGATTGCTGAGTTCAAGGCTTGCCTGGGCTACACAGTGAGCTCAGAGCCAGCCTGAACTACAAAGCAAGACCCTGTCTCAAAAAAAAAAAAAAAAAAAATCCCTCAGAAATGCAGTAAGCCATTTCAAAGTCAATTCCAGCTAATTTTCAAAGGGTCAAAGGTCACATGGCTCCTTGTTTACATGGCAGTTTTTCTTTTTCCTTCTGTCCTTGCACACACACACACATCACAAGTGTGAGATTTTTGTTGTATTTTTGTATGATCCCTGCTGCCTTCCCGGGTATGCCCCTTTCCCTGGTAGCCTACATTTCAAACCTGTAACCACCTCTCTCACAGTATCTGACAGTACTTGAGACAGGGTTAGTGATACAGGATGAAACTGCCCTAAGGTCTTCGTGTTCAGACCCAGTAACTTGTAGTTACACAGTGAAGCAGTCCAGTTCTTTGTTAATGATGGATTTATGGAACACAAATTTTTCAGAAGGATTCTACTAGAGATCCTATTAAAGTGCTATCCATTAAACCGTTAGAATAGTCATGAAGTCTGTTGTTGAAAGCTTGTTATTCATGAGCTGTAAGTCCCTTACAGTTCTCAGTAGTTCCCAGCACTTTCCAACCTTTTATCCATTGAATCTCTTCAATTCCAAGCAGTGCGTGTGCATCAGCTTTTGCTGTTTTATGCTGCAGATTTGCGGCCTGGTGGGATGAGAGGAGCACTGTTGTCTATGTAGAAGTGAGGAGGAAATTGAGATCATGTGTCCTTTTATTTTCAGTTATATAGGGTAAATTTTATACCTAAGAAGACGTTCTGAGAGATCTAAGCAAAGAGACAGCTACCGCTTCTCTTTTGTTCCCACAAAATTTTGGAAATGAAAACCAGTGTGGTATGATGGTATCATTAAACCAAAACCAATAGCGAAGTCCAGAGGTTTAACCTATTTTGCTTCCTATGCACCGTCTTTTAGTAAACCCGTAATTTCTGCGTATACATCAGAGTGGTTAAGAGCTTAGTCGTCAAAGTGAAAAATAAATCTCTCTATTCACATCCTAGCTCTCCTGCCTCCATGGACTTCCTTGGAAGCCATGTTATCTTCTCTCAGCCTACATGTCCGTAACGTGAGGAAATCTCTCCCTCTCTTTAAGAAATGTGGTGGGTAATGATACACGCGCATCAATACCATCATCACCAAAGAAGTACCCGGTAGTAATTTAAAGTGACTGCTCCGTAGTTGCATTCCATGATCTGGGAGGAAGGCGAGCCAGCCCTGCGCTGGCCCGTCACTGCCCATCCTTACTCACTGCTCATCTACACTGACTGTGAACCCTCAAGTCATAAAGGCAGCTGAAACACTAGCAGTGGACTTCACAGAGCGTTGGCATCTAGAGCATTGGCCCTGTAGTCCTGACTAAAGGAGATCAAGTGTGCAGTTGTAAAAAAAGTTCTGAAAGTCAGTTACCTTCTCAGTATATTGTAGTACAGTGTTCGTGCATTGAGGAAAGTAAAGAACACTGATATGAACGTAAGAAATCAGTTAAAATTGTTCTGGATTCTCGCATTCAATCTGAGTACTGATCCCGGCATGCATGCATGTGTGTGCAGTTGCGTTGTCCCTTACTACAACAGTGTGATGTGTGTCTATATTTCAAACTGTTGTTCTGTAATATTTTTAGTTGAATAGAAAAATGTACCTCTCATGTTAGTAGATTCGCAGACACTTCATTACGTTCATATTTTTTCATACTATGTATCATTTAATACATCTTATATTAAGGTTATTTCCACTGTTTTGGTTTTTATTTTTCCTTTTCAGTTCGTTTTTTTTTGTTTGTGTGTGTGTTTTTTTGCTAGCATGTTCTTGCCGCTCTCTAATGCTGTTGTGGAAATCGTCTTTCACAGAGGTCTGAACAAGGTCTGATCAAAGCTCTGGTGAGTGCTGTCCCGCGCGCCCAGGGCAGGTCTGCGAGAGAGGGAAGAGTGACCTCCTGCCGCCTCTCCAGGTCTGGCGCTGGGGTTCTGGCTCTTCCGAGTTAGTATGATCGTAAAATGTGGATCCTTTGAGTTGATTCGGGCCCTCATGGCACTGGGACCATGCGGCCAAAGGCCCTCGTGGAGAGGAGGCCCAGCACCCCTCGGAGAGTGGCAAGAAGGATGACGTGACTCTGAAGCTTGGGAGGGTATTTGGAGGCAAAGTAGTGACCTTTTGTCTTCTCGGTCTCATGATTTTTTTAGTTTCTTCACTGTAGTTTTCAGCCAGACCTTCCAGTGCTCCAGTTCTGCTGAATACTCCTTTCAGATGGCCCTCCCTCCCAGACTGTCCACCCGCTTCTCGTGTTCCGCTTTATGACATGTTGTTGGGTTCCCTGAACGCATGCTCTGTGCTTTAAGCAAAGGGCTCATTATGTCAATTGCGGGCCTTTGCTAATGGTACAGAGAGGGGCCCTTCCTGACTGTGCAAGCGTGGCCCATTGGAGCGGACAGCAGGACAGACAGACCAGACACAGAATCAGGATAAATGAAAGTAGAAAAGGCCTTGTGTAGAAATGCTCATTCCATGGCCGATCGTGCTTCTAAACCTCAGAAGGACTGGTGATGCTTTTGGGGTACACTGCTAAGCCAGGGCCCCGGGAGGCAGCTGAAGGGACTGAGCGGAAGGGTGGACCGTCTCTGGAAGGAGGGTCAGAGGAAGTTCACAGGCATCAAGGGGAATCTGACCCACAGTGTGGCTAGTAGTTGCTCTACTCCTATGTAATTAAATTTTTGTTAGTTGTTTTAAAAACACACCAAAACAGGATGAATCTGACCTTTTCTGTGGTTTCTCTTTGATGAGTTTCTGAAGGAATATTTTGAGGTTTTGCTCCTTGGAGGCCAAGGGCAGTGAAACACAGAATAAATATGATTATGGTGTTTTGCCTATGTGACGTATTGTCTTTGTGTAAAAAGTTGAAGTTTGCAGAAGCACAGAAGGACTTTGATCTAAGATGGCAATGTCAGCTCTATCAACAAAGGTTGTGTTCATCCTGGGATGTGGTTTTACCCCGTTACTGTAATCCAGTATGCAAATTTGTGATCGCTCTTAGTCGGTGTTTACACGTATAAATACCGGTTAGCAGGACTGCACAGTTTTGTTCCTAACCTCCCTTGTATTGTGTGTTGAGAGAATAACTGAGAGGCATCCGGTCTTCTCCATCTTAAGGAGACAGGAAGAGCAGCATGGCGGCCGTGCCCTCAGACTCAGGGGCCAGAATGCCCAGCCCAAACCTGGCTTCCCTACTTAGTAACTGTCCTGAGTGTCAAAGAGTTAACTTCCGTGTACCTCTGTTCCCTCATCCACAGAACAATAACAAAGGGATTCATTACTTTTAGAGTTTTTTAAAAGATAAAATGAATCAATGCATATGAAGCTCAAAGAAAACAGTAAATGTTATCTAAGTTTTTGTTATTATAATTATCAAATATGAGCACTCACCTTTTAATTCTGGCTTTTAAATCAAGAATACAGTAAAAATTTGTAAACCTATCTGCTATATGTAGCTTATTTTCCCTCTATTAAAACAAAGTCCTAATTGATTAAATAAGTCACTACTTTCAGACCATCAAATTCAAGACTCAGTAAATATTTTTATTAGCAAATATCTAACTGAGACTTTCTATATGTGTGAGTCCCCAAAATAACAGTAATTATGATGTAACAGAAACATACTCTAATAAAAAATGATACTTAGGAGCATTTAAGAATCGCTCTCAAGGAAGATTTTCCTTCTGCTTGTTCACTTTTTTTTTTTTTTGACATAGGGTAAAGCCAGGGAGTGGGGAATGCCACTCTGCACCAGCGTGCAAACGGAAGTGAAGCAGCCTCATAGCAGTGTGATTTTTGACATGAAAGGTCCATTCAGGATCTGTTTTTAAAGAGGTTTATTGATTGGAGAAACAAATCTAACATTATAAAATATTCTTGTTTTTGAATTCCATGCCTAAATTCTCTCACCATATAATCCACTTATTTCACGTAGTTTATTAGAAGTTCATGAATCAACTTATGGTCAAATAATTCCCTTTTGATTTGTTTGCAACTTGAAAAATTCTCCTCCAGGGAGACGGTAGCCGACTCAGGAGGGCGGGGCTTTGGGTGGAGGCTGGGAAGGCATCTGGATGCAGGAGCCCGGGGGGTGAAGGAGAGAACAGAGAGCCAGGCTCGGCAGACAGGGCACGAAGGGAAAGCGCTGGATCCATTCAGAAAAATGCGCTTATTTCAAATGGTGACGAGTGAAGTGCGCTGGCTTCACATGAACCTTGTGGTAGGAAGATGCCCGCTCAGGGCGGACCAGCCAAAGATGGGAGCTTGAGCGAACGGACTCGTCTGTCTCCCTGAGGTCCACACTGCTCTTTCCCCATCTGGACTGGTCATTCCCTTGCGCTCGAGAAATGGGCAGAGGGAAGCACGGGAGGGAGACTGAATCGTGACGCCCCCTGAGAAGAGCCTGGAGCGCACCCGTCCACGGTGTCTGGGGCTTAGTGAGAGGGACGATGGCACCTTGTCCTCAGTGAGTTTTTTCTTGCAAAATACAAAAGCTGCAAGTCTCCCTCTCCTCCTCTCCTCGGTGCTGAGAACTCTGCCCTGAGCACCTGACACCTCCCAGAACAATGCTGCGCACGCGTGTTGTTAAGCGTTGGGTCAGACGGAGGGTGCCGATGGGCGAGTGCTACATTACGCGCAGGCAAGTTAGCATTGTTTAATCAGTATGTGTTTGCAAAACAAGTATGAATGTTAGCTACGTCCCATCCGTCTTATCACCCATGGGAAGCCAAACTCATTTTTAAAACAGGGTTTCTTATGTAATGTCCCAGAGTGACACAGGACAGTAAACTGGGGGAAAAGGTCATTTGGAATGCTAGACAAAGACTAGTCATGTTCAGATGCGTTTCGTATATTGGGCTTCCGCTTTCCACACTGGGCCGCTTCCTGCTGTGGTGTATTGACTACTAGCTGGTAGTTATCAGCTGAGCTTTGGACTGAGACCTGAATTTGAGGGTAGCTGCCTGAGTCTAGCTAGGTGAGTTGAGCCAAATAACTTGACCGTTTAAGCAGAACAGTACCTGCCCCAGTGAAGACCCTCAGTATGATGTATTGAATTTCTTTACTTGAATTTGCTTTCTTCACTTAAATTTCCCAAATGGAAAAACAGTACCAACACTGACACTTGTGGAAATGAAATGATTCTGTGTGTGCAGGGCAACTGGGTACCTCTTGGTAATTATCCTGTTACTTGCATTTGTTTTAGTACCACACTGTAAGAGGAAGCATATTAGCAAGACTGGCACATGGCTTGTTTTCCCTTAGCCCTGAAGTGTAGGTAAACTCTTCGATGTTGGTATCAAATAAAAGCAGGCAGAAGCCTAGATGTGTGTGGCAGGAGCTAAGGGTGGCTTTGAGTTGATGGATACAGTTTTATTATCAAAATGAAATCGTACCACTTTATTCACCTGTGGGTGATACTGGTCTGTGTAAAGGGAGCCATCAGAGGCACCAGCATCTTCTACGGAGAGCCTTAAGTATCTGTAGATACTTAGTGGCTTCCTGGAGCCTTTGAATCATGTGTAAGAGGCTCGTGTATTCACCAGTCTTTGGCAGAAAGGGAAGAGCAGTGACAGTTATCTCAAGGTGATGCAGTTCATTCTTAAGCCATCTGATAAAGTCTGTTTTTGAGTATTACAGTGTTGGTCCTCTGTACGTTGCAGTTCTATAGTTTTCTAATTTCTGTGTTATATAGAAAAATACTCTGATTTGTCTTCATGAGCTTTTTCAAACATTTATTCACCAAGTTCATTAAAAATTGGTGACCCATTTACAAAGCCAGGTATGGTGTGGAAGGAAGGGTGCTAACGCAGCGCGGGTGAGGCAGGGGCTGATGATTGCAGAGTTGAAACTATAAACCTGCCGAGAACTGGGAGAAGCACTTAAATGGGAGCCTAACGCTGCCCTGCCCCTCAGCAAACTGCAGGGCGTAAGTGCCCTGGAGGGCTAGATCAAGGGCGATTTCGATGAGACAGTCAATGCTGCAGGTCCGGAGTTAGGGATGGCTGGTGGATGGGGGAACCAACGATTTGAGATATACTTCAAGGGTGGTCTTCGTCACTGGGTGGGACCATTCTTTATGAACAAGGTTCAAGGCCAATTTGAATGCTTCCTCCCAGACAGCTGAGTTCTCCCCCTAGTGGCTCTAGCTCATGGGATTCTTGTAGAGGAGTATGTAGTGCAGGGAGGATAAGACACTTCTCTAGAACAAACTTCATAGACCTGAATAACATTCTTCTGCAGACTGCAAGGCCGTGGGTAATCCTTGTACTGAGTACTACTCCATGATTGACTCTTTCATAACTATAAAAGTAACAGGCTAAGAATGGAAAAGACATTTATGTTCCTCTCTAAATTAAAGGCTACATCATATTGCTGAAAACTGTGTGTGGAGGTTATTCAAGACTAGTATCAGACTTTGCTCTCTATACCAATGAGTTTTACTGTTGTGCTGGTTTCCATGGCTTTTAACAGAACATATGTATATTTACATACGTACACATGACAGCTGTTTTGTATGTTTGGCTTCAATTTCTACATGGAAGCATGTAACAACCTGCATCAAAAGTAATTATTCGATTAACTTCTATAAACATTCTGTTAACTTTTCAAAAAAATTTTACATGGACGTATACTTTTATTATTATTATTATTGAAAGTTTCATTTTGAACATTTGAAATGATGTTTATACAGTTATTCAGCTCATGTTCTAATGCACCGTGAAATTAAAAATCTAATGGTATCAGTTTCCTATGATAAAAAAAAGGTGTTTTGATTTCTGTGGCATTGCTGGGAATTAACAAGTCACTTAGTTTTAAAATCTATGCTGAATGAGATCTTAAAACAATAGTTTGACTCAACTATAAAAGTGTATACTTTATAGCTATAATATTTTAAATTATTCAGTAATTTTTTTGAACTCTGAGGTGTGGAAAAAGATTCATTTAAAAGATTACAATAAGCCTGGCGTGGTGGCTCATGCCTGTAATCCCAGCACTCGGGAGGCAGAGACAGGAGGATTGCTGAGTTCGAGGCTTGCCTTGGGGATACATAGTGAGCTCAGGGCCAGCCTGAACTACAAAGCAAGACCCTGTCTCAAAAAAAAAAAAAAAAAAAAAAAAAAAAAAAAAAAAAAAAAAAAAAAGATTACAATAAGGAGTAAAAAGAAAACTTAATAAACATGATAGCAATAGTAAATGTGTAATGTTAAGTAGAATAACAATCACTCTGTTTGTATGTATTATAAGTTAAAATTGAGTACCATCACTGATTGAACTTACTTTTCTTGCTTTTCTTGTTAACTGAATTGTAAGGCTGCCTGCGGCATTGGCCATCATGGGTTTTGAAGAGGCAAACAAAACATTAAGTGGTCATCCATCGTGAGCCTGTAGGTGAAGAAACAGCACAGCCTAAGACCCCTCAACCTGAAGCCTGAGCTTAGGTCTTTCCAGGAAGCAGCAGGAAGAGTAATCAAAGTAAAATAATGTTCCCTGGACCAGAAGCAATATTGAACCACAAAAACTTGCAAACTATAGTAACAGAGAGGGAAATAGAAAAGTACAAATAAAGACCTGCCTTTTCCATATGAACAGAACATCTGTATTGATTTTTTTTTCCATTGGAATCAATGCTGATGACTATCACTGTTTCTTAGTACCATTAATCATTTTGTGCTATCCTGTTGATGTTAATGTTCACAGCTAGAATCATCTTGATGGAGTGTGGCTTTAGAACTTTCTTTTTAAATCAGGTTTGTTACTGTGATAAATGCCTATAATTCTGTGTTACTCAGTATTGACCGTGTGTGCTGTTTTTCTTTTAAAGTCAATTGACCCTGGCCAGCAGTTCACATGGGAACATTCAAACTTGGAAGTAAACAAACCAAAGAATAGATATGCAAATGTCATTGCCTACGATCATTCTCGAGTTCTCCTATCAGCAATAGAAGGTAAGATGAAGGAATTATTCTTAATTTCTTGGCTTTAAGTACTTCCGTAAGAACATACTTTTATCTAGGTGATTCAGCATCTGAACTAGGTACCTAAGAGCCACGTGTTGTTCATCCTCGCTTTTACTCTCTCACACTAACCCCACTGTACATGGCAGCGTGGTATCCTTGGTACTGCGAGACACATGGCATTCCCCTCTACTTCGCTGCTTGGCTGGAAGTCTTGATTATGTACTTGATGCTTTAGGAGGGAAGCCAAGTTGGCATTGCTCACTTCTGGATGGTTGTGGATGGTTGTGCATGAACTGGTGATTACCCGAAAGGGTACGTAAGCTAGCTATTTAAAAAGTCAAGTCAGGAGGGGATTATTTCTTTTTAAGTCAACTTGCATATCTACTGGGAGGAGCCTAAATGTTGAGATCGATGGTATGGTGATTGATGTAAATTAAGCACATTGGGAATATCCCTTATATTTAACCTGTGGACCACTCGGTATTTTGTCTCAGTTGTAGTAAAGTGTATTCTAGAGGGAACGATTGATAGCGTTACTCTCAGACACGCACAACTTCCCTGAGCGGTGCCTGAGGAACATAGTTTTACTTGTCTCTTTCCAACAGTAGAGCCTTTCGCCTGCCATATTAAAACATCTGGGAGTCATAGTTAGCCCTTCACATTTCGTTAGTCTTTCAAGCTACAATGTAACACATTGGACAGAAAAGTCTGTAGGAAATAGCTTACAGCATCACTTAAATCCTTCCCTGCAGAGGAACCATCAGCCTGGCTGCTGGCAGTCACACACCATGTGTGTGTCCTTGGTGGTGTCCAGAGGAACTCTGTGGGCTTTTTGTACTTGAATTGTCACTGTTTGCCCTCTTGAAGATGTTTCATAAAACATTAAATAAAGCTAGCTTCAAACCCAACCTTTGTAAGACCTCATAGTTGAAAACATTTTTATCTGTAATTGTTCAAGTACATTTCTCTTTTTTTTGCTTCCAAATTCTATGCTGGTCACCACTTTAATCTGTCTATCCAACTCCTCTCTGCGTTCCGAGTGTCCAAAATTAATCTAAAATATAGGGCACTCCTAAAAAGCTTTTCTCGCAAGCACCAAAGGCAACAATATGCTGTTTTCCAGATTTGGGAGAATAGAAGATATTTTTCAGCATTTAAGCTAGCTTGTAACTACAGCCTGCCTCAAAGTGATATTCTGTGGTCTAGATATACTTAGTAAAATGCTCAGTTTACTTCTGACAGTAAACAATGCTGTGATCCTTTTCTGGAGGACCAAAATACTAGAGATTCGAGAGTTAACCTACTTTCACAGTGAAGAAATTAAATTCATCAGATTTCATAGTGTCCAATGAGACAGGATAGTGTTACATAATTTCTTTTCAAGTCTTATGTAGAAACTGTTATAAGTGTGCATGAGTGCTTATGATACAGGCTTGAGAGTTTATCTCCGAATTTCCATTTTAACCTGTAAAAGAATAGCAGTTTCTTCAGTCAAGGTTCTAAATAGTAATGAGTCAAAGTAACAAAGAGGACAAATCTTACTTTTATTAGCAAAGTAAAAGAATATATAGAAATAAAGTAAATGAATGTAAGATGAGAATGTGTTTGGCATAATCTTGCTTGAAGAAATTGTTGCTCCATTTTTGTCAGACTGTTGTGTTAATTTACGCAAAATTAGATCATTCAGTACTCCCTCTTCCTTGTGCGATGCTACCTTGGTTCACAAATGCTTTTCTTTGCAGACAGTTCGGTCTACAGACAGAAGTGTTTGGCAGACTTTTTTGTTTGGAAACTGACCCAGTGACAAACGCAAGCACATCCATCTTTCCCACACAGACACCCTTGTGGCCATGTTTTCCAGAACCCTAGAACAAATGAAGTCAGTGAGCTGAGGTGTCACTGCACTCGTATCATTATTTTCTTTAGCTTGTGATGTGCAACATCTGAACAGTAAAGTACATCCAGGGACAAAAACGTAACCTCCTTATACCTTTATTATGATAGAGGAAATAATGCTTGTTTTATTGTATGCTTTTTTAACAAAATAGAAGGAAAGCGTTTGAATTGAGCTGAAACCTACCATTTATACCTCTGTGCCCACAAATGTACCCCAAATCTAGAACTGACGTGGAAACCAGATGCTTTTCAATTTTAAATGTTAGGCAAAAGGCTGGAAGCATTTAATGGAAGTTCGTGAGCTCTCCAGAGAGCTTTAGTCCAGAGCACAGCCATGAGCAGCATTGGATCTCAGACGACCCCCAACCCTGTGTGTGAGGCAGCTGCCGAATCCCTGTCACTGAACAGAGACAGCCAGCAAGTGGCACCCGGCACCTGCTCACTCATGAGCCTCCTGTGCCAGCGGCTTCGGCAACAGGGAATAGAGTGTTGGATCGCATTCGGTGCTCAGTGCATTGCACATACGATTTTAAATACGTATTGCTTTCAGGTCCACTAGGTCACTCACTGAAGTGACCTCGGTTTGGGTATTTTGGTAATTCTCCTGCTGTGGTTGCTCTTTGTATTTTGCTGCAGAGGAACCTTCCAGACATTAGCGAAAGAAACCAAGAAATGGCTGCAGTGATTCATGTTGTCTTTATCTTTGATCAGCAGGGAAAACTTTTACCCTGTTTCCTTTGTGACGGCGACAGAGGGAAAAATAAAAAGGACCAGGAGCTGTTTCTGGACACCAGTGTGCTTACTGAGCTTCTAGACAATACTAAGACTTCATGACATGTTTCCAAATCATAGAACAGTCTAGATAAATGCTGAGAAAAATGCAGAATTCAAGAGAATTTTGTACAAGTACAAAAGGCTTTTTAAATTGTTGCATATAAGGTAATTAGTATAGAAACACAGTTGAATTTTTGACAAACCTAATTGCTATTGGAATACTCTTCATGTTTAAGCAGTTCCGAAGAGAAAATAGTAATTGCTGAAGAGTTGTGACAAGAGTTATTTTAATAATATAAGATAAATATTTTCAAACGAAGACCAAATGAAAGCTAATATTCATATGTGTATAAATGATATATGAGGTATGGTAGAAAACTCTGTTTAGATTTTTACAAAAAGTATTACAGTAAAAGACACATTACCATTAGTCTCCCTGAAAATGTTCCACCTACCTTCAGACATACTTAACTCCTCCTTCATGCCACTTTCTAATACAAGTTTGGAAGTTTGGGGTTTTTTTCTTTAATTTTCCATGAGTCTCTTACTTACTTTTCTTGTCACTAGGACAAAATATTCAAAGGCAGAAAGTTTTGTACCAGCTCTTAGTTTATACAGGTGTAGTCCCTACTTGGCTGGCTGAAAGCAGGGCATGTAGAAGAAGGACGTCCCACAGGAGGAACGTTCCATGGCATGGCAGGCCAGAAGGCAGCAGGCTTCGACCTGCAGTGACCAACCAGCCTGCCTTTCCCTTTTATGCCATCCAGACTACCAGCCTGTTGGGTATGGTCACCCTGAGCTATGCTAATTCCAATCAGTGTACTAATTTAATACCACACGGTGTCCATGTGTCCCGGGCTCACATGCCTTAGATCCAGCCAGCTCCAGAAAGCCCCCCTATGAGCTCATGAGGCCCTGGGGCGATATCTAGGTACAGCCATAACACATGAGGACCTTTAGTTGTGCCTCCTGGCTGCCTGGGTGTCCTGAGTCAGTTCAGTGTGCTTACCTTTCATGGTCATTTGATTTGTGGGAAGACCAATGTGTCTTTGTAATAATTTTTAAAAATTAAAACATTCTCTGTTTTTGTTGATCACCCTGTGTAAAATAATATGCTGCCTCATAATATGCAAATTTTTCCAGAAACTGTACTCTTCCATATGCATATTTTTATTAGTTCACATGAGTCATACAAAATAGTGGATTTTATTGCAGCATTTTCATACATGCATGTATAATTCTTTGAATTCACCCACTGCACTAGCTGTTTCTAACCCTCACATCTCCCTCTCCCTGCACTTTTCCTCTTCTGTAATAGCCCTCCTTCTAGACAGTATATTACTACTTTTAAAGCAGGATAAGAGAACTAAACAAATGAAACATGAAAAGTCTTAATTTGTAGCATGACTCAACCTCTACCTAGCTACGTAACCCTGGCTTCTCTGAGTATGAACTTTCTGGGCTCTAACCTCCTTCATGCCTACTGCAAGAGTTGACTTGATGTACTTTTAATAGCAGGTGTTGTTTGTACTGTATCACATTATCACATTAAGTACTAGTATAAAGACTCTCCTTGACTTGAGGTGTCTGTTGCAGATGAGGAAGCAGAAGCTCAGAGTGGACTGAGTTGGCTCATGTGTGATAATGCTGCCTAGTGTAGCTCACGTTAGAATCCAGCTTCTCTGATTCCTCCAGACTCCCACACCTCTAATGATGCTTTCCTATTGACAGAAGTCATGTCTGTCCCTAAGTCACTCGATATAGATCCAAATGCCCAGCCTTATCTTTTTTTGCCTCAAAGAGATTTTATCATTGGGCAGTCACCTGACAGACAACATGAACACCATATTTTCAGTTTTATTTCTTACTCTATGACCTAGCGAATCTGAAACAGCAGCCCTGTATGGAGACTCTTCAAGGGTCCAAATACATCAGAGCCATAACCCTGCACATGGAAAGCCCAGTGGTTCTGATTTCTGTAGGTGACCGATTCTCTTCCTGGCTTCTGTGTGTCTTCACTTTCTTATAAACCCAAGAATATTGGTGAATGGCAAGTTATTTGTCATAAAGTCTTGTAAGTAGTTAAAGTTAGGTATTGCAGTGTGGGATACAAAAAAGAGGTTTTTGATCTCAAATTAATTACTGCTGGCAGTGCTATATTTTCGTTAGGAAGATTATAATTAACATTTCCCTTAAAAAACACATTGGCATAGATTTTTAAAAAGTTTTTCCCCCAAGTCTAAATAAAGGCAAAATTAAAAAGCTACTTTTCAATTCAATAACCAAGATGAAAATATAAGACTAATTATCTGTATAGCTTTTGTATGGTGCATACCCTGTCATAGATTTTATGTGTGTTATCTTTATAGTGCATAGCAACCTCAAAAGCTAGCTAATATCATCTGAATTTATAAGTGAGTATACTAGAACGTTAAAAAGTCAAGTATCATTTTTATGATTGATTGCAAGTGTGTGATGGAGTTCACATGTATAATATGCATCATTTGGGTTCAAAGCCACTGTTCTCCCCCAGTAGACTCTCTGGCTTGTCACAGCTTTGAAGTCATGCTGGCTTTGTCTGTGTGTGTCACACCTCATTCCAAATCAGTGCCTTCTTAGCTAGAATGACTCCCTGGGAATTTTGAAATAGATCCTCTGAAACATTTATGATAAAATCTTGAAACTAGAGATTTTTCAGGTTGTTTTAAAACCCTAAATGACAATAATACCCCAGTTCATGAACATTTCTTCTCACGATCAGTTCAATTCATGAACAAAAGCATTGAGCAAAATTTTGCCTTTGTTCACAAACTCCACATTGGGGGACACACTGAACCTTAAGAGGAAATAGGATTTGGTTCCTGATGAGAAGTGTGGAATGAATTCACGTTCATAAACCGAAGTACCACTAAATTTGTTTAAAATAATGACATCAGTGCTTCTGGGGTATTTTGTTGTTGTTCAGTAAGCATTGCTTTGGAAGCTGAGTTAGGAAGAACACTGAGTAAGAAACAGGAAACTGAAAACAAAGCTCCAGGCCACAGACTGCACGACCTTGACATGTCAGTACAGTGGATGGTAGCACTTTGACAGTGCTAGGTCCTTTAAAACATTGGTGAGGGTGTAAAATCGCACTTCAGAATCAAGGGCACCTAAAACTCTGTTTGCACACTTATCTTAGGGGAGGGGTTTGAAGACATCCAACTCTTTGCAAGCCCGTTCTCCTGTGTCAAAACCCCTGGCTTCTGTCCTTTGTTGTTCATGTACATGTCTTACCTTTTCTGCTCTCCCAACATTCTGAATACTTACTCTAAATCCTGAGAGCTAAAGATAATATGAATAGGCAGATGAATATCCAATCCTGGGTATGGAGGTATTAGTTCCTTCAGAGAAACACATACACACAGCCACGTATCATTAAAAGGCTTTCTTCTAAGTAGCATTGTTGGCTTATCTGTGACTTTTACCAAAACATCTCTAAATAGTTTCATCTGAAAGAATGAAAAACACCAAAGGATAAAGCACCATGTATGTAAATAGTTTTTGCCAAACAGGTACAAACCACTGCATGTATAAATAGTTTATTACACTAAACAGGTTTCATATGAAAGAGAGAGAAATAACAAAGAATAATCTCTGGCATGCTCTATCCCTTTTTTCACACTAGTACTTATTAGCCTGATTTTTTTTTTTTACAAAGAATACTCATAAAATGTGAGCTGCTATGATAAAATGCCACAGACTGTATAATGTATAAACAATAGAAATTTATTTCACATTTCTGAAAATGGAAAACTCCAAGACCAGAGTGTTAGCTGATCTGATGTCTGGTAAGGACCTGGTCTCTCTGCTTCCAAAATGGTGCCTTGGGGCTTCCTCCTTCAGAGAGGAGAAATCCTGTGTCCACAAGGGCTGGCTTGGTTGGAAAAGGAGTGTCAAACCCAAAGCTTTAAGCTTCTTTTGTCAGGGCCCTAACTCCATGTGAACACTCCCTCCAGGATGTAATCACTCCCGAAGTCCCCACTTCTCAGCGTTCCCACCTTGGCAATTCTGTTTCAACTTACAAATTTAGGAAGACACAATCAGACCATAGTAGTCTTTTAAGTTTTATTGGATGGAACACATGATTAAAGTCTTCATCTCTGAAATGCACACCTTCTTGAAAGAGTCATGTGCTTCTGTGGAACGTCTTTCCAATGAGAGTTCTGGGCTGTTCATGCTTCCAGCGAGTTTGCCCAAACAAGTTTCTGTGCCTTGGTCTCCTCTTTTTTTTTTAATTGAATTCTTTATTGGTAGTTTTATATACAGTTCACAATCGTAAGACTGGGGTCACTGAGGAAGCCAGAGACAGAGACAGTGCAAAAGACAAAAAAAATCTGTTGACAGATATAATGACAGAAAACTTCACAGGAAAAGAATTGGACATACAATTAAATGAGGCCTATAGGACTCCAAAAGGCCATGACATGAAAATACCTACACCTAGACGTATAATTATCAAGGTTCCAGATACACAACAAAAGAATGAAATACTGAAAGCAGTTGGAGAATTGAAGAAAATCACCTACAAAGGGAAGCCCATTAGGATCACAGCAGACTTTTCATCACATACACTCAACACAAGGAGAGCCTGGAGTGAAGTGTTTCAAGCATTGCAGGGAAACAACCTCCAGCCTAGATTGATGTATCCTGCAAAACTATCTTTCAGAATTGATGGGAAAGTAAGATAATTCCACGACAAAGAACACCTGAAAAACTTCACAAATATGAAACCTGCGTTTCAAAACATTCTAAAGAATATCTTGGGAAAAAAAAAAAATTACAAACCCATGAGACCCAACAGATTGAACTCGCTGAGCCAAACAAGAAACTGAATGGTCTCCTCTTTGTACTGGGTTTATAATACCTGTCTCCTATGAGGAGGAGGAGGAGGAGGAGGAATGAAATATCATGGGTAAAACCCTCAAAAGAGTGTCTGGCACCAAGAAAATACCTAATAAGCACTACAAACTGCTCAAATTATCATTAGTAGTATGAATTTTATTACTATTTCAGTTCCATCCCTTTTATCCTCAGAGAATTTTGTTTTTGTATGATCTGTGGAAAAACTAAACATATCCAAATGAAAAAGCTTCATGTATTCGGAGTACTCTGTGAAGCAAAAGAAAATATTAGTGCTTAATAAATGGAAACCAGAGCCATAATAGCATTACAAATTTCAACAGAGTGAAGAATGGCATTCTTTTAAATGGAAATTCAGAATATATCATGTGTTGTTAGATTTGCATAATAGGAGCAATTCAAAAATATCCAAGTGTAAATAATATAGGTAATATTACAACAACCTGATTATTTTGGAGATGAGCAATTTAGCACCTTAAAATGAAGAAACAGCTCATAGGGCATCACTGCTGCTAAGATAAATGTAATTTAAAAAATAAGTAAAGACCGGAAGCTACTGATAATCCTCAGTAGTGTTGAATTACACTTGCTGTTGAGAGTGGTGCCCTGTGATGGGGGTTTGTCTTCCTCCCTCTCCTCCAGAGTACGGTGAGTCTCTCAATTCATTTAAGACAGCAGTCAGCACGTGTTACCATGTTCTCCAGTTTCACGTCATATGTATGCTGTGAAATCTCTTTTTTTTTTAAGTTATCACTTGTAGCCAGATATACTTCAAATAAGTAAAAACCAAAACCACTCCTCCCCCAGAGAAACAGTACCAAAGATGGCAATAGAATCTCCCCGCTTTCTATAGATGGGCAGTTGTCGTGAGCATATGGGGCTCGGTGCGAAGAATTACCCACTTGCCCCAGCTGAGAAAGCCAGTGTAGCTGCCGTGTGCTTTTTCTCACGCTGCGTCAATACACATGAGCCCCTCTCCTTGGCACTCACGCTGTCTCCCCCGGACGCTATGGAATGGCTTGTGGGCACCCCACACTACTTTTGTGTTGCTTTTGACATTGTATTTCAAGTGCCAAAGGATGCTTGTTAGAACATATTCCCCACTTGAAAGATTTTATAAATTCCATCCAGTTTTTGATTAACTTTTCTCACACTGTTTCAAACGTTAGTCGCTGATTTAAGCAGATAGTACAGTTCCTTTAGGGTTTTCACTCTTTCTCGTTTCAAGATAACTATTAACAATTTTGACACTTTAATCTTTTGTTTCAGGGGTTTTTTAAATTATTGGTATAGATTTGCAATGCAGCACATAATAATTACATTCATCTTGGAGAATTGCTATATAGAAATAGAGCATCTTGATCATTTTTTAATACTTAAAAGCATCTCTCTGAGGAATAGTGAACAGACACACTTCTGTAGTTTAATTTTATGAAGTAGCGAGCTCTCTGAGATATAGCCTTGGAAGTCTGGAATGATTTCATGGGCTCATTAGAGTGTTTGTGGGAACTATTGAAGAAGTGCTATTTGGGTGTTGAACAAGTTCTGTGGACTTTATTATTCCGCAGCTCCTACCTTAATCCATATCACCTCCCGAAAAGGAGAACAGGTATTTTAAAGAGATCACTGGTTGTATTGGTTTTCTATGACTGCTGTTCTCTAGCATCCAGTGAAAGCATAAACCCTAGAGCTCTGGGAATGAGTTTATTTTGTCTGTATTGTCTTGAGTTCAGCCATTGGTGTTTGTGCTTCACCTGTGCCTCTCGCAGTCATAATCCCTGCCTTATTACCCTCAGCCAGCAGTGAAGCCTCTGCCACCTTGGCGTAACTGTGCTGAGAGTTAGGCCCAGCCCATACATTACCAGGAAATCAGTAATTTCACCTGCTACGTTCACTTTTCTTTTTAAATGTGGAAGCTAGAAAAGACCCTTCCCAAGCTGGAGCTACTTTTCATCGTTGCGTAGAAATGAGTGGGCTCATTTCATTGCTGCTTCTTAACATTGGTTGTAATACGCGTGATATGGACAGAGCAGTTTAGAAATTCCAAGTGTGTGAGCTCATTTGGGTCTCCCGGGGGATTTGCCTAAGGATGGAATGATGATGATGATGATGATGATGATGTTCACCTTATTTATGAGGAGGCTGAGGATCTACCTGTGTCCTGTAGACACAGCTCCTACGGGTGTATCCAGTGCTTGATTCTGACTGTTTCTTGCTAGGTGAAGTCTTGTAATAACTGGATTTTCTCTAATAAGCTAAGTGCGCTATTACTGTATAAGTGCCTGAAGGTTTGCTGAGATGGCCCAAGCTTTAATCTTATTTGGGGCCAGAATGCTCCCCCATGAGATGTGAGCTCCCTCTGTCCTCGGTGCTGACGACTCCCCAACACATATGACCGACCGGTCTTGCTATATATTCCAAGTCTTTCACTTCCCCACATTCTCTTCTGTGTGGACACCCCAAACACAAGCAACTCAGAGCAGAGGTATAAAAAGTCAGAGGAACACGCAGAACCATGAAAGAGTGCAACTTGGTTCCCTCCGCCATTAGCTCGCTGTCGAGCTAAGTAGGACACCCACGGAGGGTGGCATGTTTGGGAAGAAATTATTATGTGTTCCTTCGAGGCGTGGAGGAGTGTGAAGCTTTCCCACGTATCAGTTATACCAGGGGATACTATGGTACTGTATATTCACAAGAAAGGTGTGTTTTCTCTAGGATGTTAGAAAGGAGATCCATCATTTTACCAATTCTGATGCAGCCCCCGGCGGCTGCTGTGCCACAGGGAAGGAGAAAGATCTGTGTGTTGGAAAGATACAAATTTACCGTAAATTGTTACTGAATTTTTCCTATATTCTTTCCAATTCATTTGGTGTCAGGAAAGTACATTTTTCTACATTATCAATGATAAAAAGGAAGTGTAGATCCTAGCCAGCAACTGATAGTTGTTAGTGTGTCTGTTGGAGTAAAAAAGGGACACACTTTACAGAATGAAGGGTCGCCTTGGTGTGGTGTTAGGTCTTGAGCTGATCTGTTCAACAACAGAGCATAAATTGGTTTACAAGAAAGATTCTCTGTCAAACTTCACTTCATCCAGGATTTGCAAACTTAAGGGGAATAAATGCACTGGCAGAGTTTGAAGGCACATGGTGTGGGGGAGTGTCCGTCCCACACCTCCAGGGGCCACCAGTTTGTCCACTGTAGGTGGAGATTCTGCCTTCCTGCACGGCTGCCCCATACTCCTCCCTGCTCCTGAATTTCAAAGAGAGCTGTTTCGCAGGAGCAGACCTCCTCATGCCGCCATCTCCTCTTGTTCTGTTGGGTTGTTTAGTTTCCCCCCACAAGGTTCCAGTCAAGGGGGGAAGTACCTCTCTCTGGGAAGCTGTCCCAGCACGTCAGAGGAGGAAGCAATAGGAATCAGAGCTCGACAGCATCAGAGCGCGTTCCTGCCTAGCTGGGTGGGAGGCAGGAAGCTTCTGCCGACTTTAAAATAACCTTGCAGAGATTTCCCAGCCCAGAAGGTGAAGGGTGCCACAGAGTCAGCTCGTTTTAGGACTCAAAAGGTCTTGAGAGAATCAATTTGCCCAACATGCCTTGTTTAGCAGCTAAGAAATGACAGGTCTGGACAAGTTGAATAACTGGCCACATGTCAAAGAGCAGACGACAAGGAGCCCTGGTCAGGGATCCCTGTTTCGTGGTCAGTTGCTCTGAATTCTTAGCCAGTGCTTGATTTCTCACTAGACTAAAATGTACATGTGATTTTCTCTACATGTTGTGATACAAAGACATGAAAATTCCTCTTATAATTACTTAATTTCACATTGGCAATATAATTCATGTACTATTTGGGGTCCTGGCTTTTCACATCACATGAAGTTGTAAGGATTCTTTATAAACGTTTTATAATTACACTCTTTTAACAAGAGAACCGAATTATCTTCTGATAAAAATGATCTAGTGGCAGAAGAATTGAGTGGGCTTCATTTTTTCATTGTTATTTTTTAAAAAGTCACATGGCCTGATTAGTCCTCCCCAAATTAATAGGAAGAAACTCACCTTTTTTAGCTCTACTGTGACAAAACAGCAAAGAGAACGTATTTTTACATTTCAGTTCTCAAGAACGAAGCATTCCTGAATAGTTATTCTCACAAAACTCTCCTAAACACAATAGCTTCATCTTTTCCAAAGATCTCCCCGTCTTCATTTTAATATTCAAACACAAACAGAAGCAAGGTCAGAAAGCCCTGTTTTCTCATTGTCATGCCTAGATGAAGCAAAAGTATTATCCTTGCACTTGAACTCATGGTGAGGTCTCTACAGCTTTGCAGACCGGAAGGGGAACAGTTGAGTCTCAAGTCGAAGTCCGTGCTAAGGCTTACTCTTCCACGGAAAACTGACTCACAGTTGCCAGCAAGTAAAACGAGAGTCTAGAATTGGCCTAACTGCTTGAACGGGCACTTTCTTTTGGCCCGTTGTGCACAGGATGGCAGAAGTGCTGCTTTACCAACCTTTCACTTCCTCACAGGCTCTGTTCATTTCAAAGGATTAAATCTACAGTTTGGGGGATAATTAGCCCAAAATCAAAGAGTTGGTCAAAGCCATGGAAGCAGTTTTTAAGAGCCAAAGAAAAAATAGTCCATTAACTGGGCCAGAGGGTTAGCTCAGTGGTTCCGGCGCCTGCCTCGCAAGCGTAAGGACCTGAGTTCGATCCCCGGTTACTACATATAATGCCGGGCGTAGTGGCTCACGCTTGTAATCCCAGCACTCTGGAGGAAGAGACAGGAGGATTGCTGAGTTCGCGGCGGCTTGCCTGGGCACCATAGTGAGCTCAGGGCCAGCCTGAACTACAAAGCAAGACCCTGTCTCCGAAAAGCAAAAAAAAAAAAAAAAAAAAAAAAAAAAAAAAAAATAGCCCATTAACTGACAAAATACAAAACAGTGACTTACATTGTTATAATATGTAGAAAGAGTATACCACTGGTTTCTTAGTATGAAATAGAATCTTAATTTACGGTATTGGAATATTTATACAACTGCGATTAATAGGATACCATAACCTGAAACAGTACTTGCAAAATCACAAATGCCTACTTTTTATCAATGCAGCAAAGTCAGAAAAGAGGTCTTTAGATCTAAGATGCTCTTCTTAAAAAATCTTACTACCTCGAGGCTCCAAGGCACAGCTCTCACAACAGGGCCAGTCTTTCCTAAGATTCTACCGATGATTAGTGGAAGACAGACTTCTTTGTCATGTTCCTGTTCTTTAAAAACCCCTTCCCATATTGATAATAAATGAAAAGCAACAAAAATCTAAGGCCAGCATTGTTATTAGCACAGTATTAAAAGGTCTCCTTGACTGCAAGAAACAAAAGTAATCAGCTAATGTTTTATAATTTTGTGTTACTTTGCTACTGTGTTTTAAGTTAGATTTCCTTCCATAAGAGACCCAGAATAATTCAATTAATTCTCACATACTTCTCTTAGATTTCCAGGGAACTCTGATTACTATTGCACTAGCAGATGCAAATCATTTTCTAGGATAAAGTAGGGAAGTGAAAATTAAACAAATGTGCTTCACTCAGATGTCCCCACCAAAAAAAAAAAAAAAAAAGTGAAAGAATTCTGTAGATCTAGCCTTCCAGCAAAAGTATCCCAATCAAGTTTCTGAGAAAGCATTTCATGGCACCGGAGCATTTGGAAAGACAGCATATTGTGTGTTTTCACAGGGTTGGTTGAAAAGCCTTTCTAAATGTGTCGTATTGAAAACTGGGGTCCCGATGGTTTGAAACAGACTGTTTAGATTTTGCTTCCAATCTGGGGTTAATATTTTTAGAAAGACAAGCTACCAGTCTTTCACAAAATGCCTCGCATTCGTCTCTCGGCGCACCTTGTTCGTATGGCCTAACATGATGACAGGTGTCTGCAGATCGTCGCTCGAGACCATCGCTGTCTCACGTGGCCGCTTCACTGAGCACTGGGAGACAGAAGTGGCCTGAATGTCTTTCTACCCATGTCTGTTTAACGGGAGGAATTTTCATTTGAGATATTATCTACTTGTAGACAAGTGTTAGAACAGAAGAGGGATATTAGCGTTATCTGCAAGATGTAAACATTAGGCTAACAATTAGTTGTACTGACTTTTTGTTTTCAGTTTTCTCCCTTTCAAGAAATGAAGTCCAAATCCGCAGTGTATTTGGCGATACAGTATTGGTCCTGGGTGCCTCGCCTTTGTGTTCTCGTCCCTGGGAAGAACCATTTTTGTCAGTGCTGATTCATTCCCCCCTTGAAATTTTTCATTATTCAAACTGGAGCGCATCAAAAACTCATTGCATAATCACTGATAAAAAATTTATGCAAAGAGGATTGGGTGTTTCTGATTCCTTCCCTTTAGGCACAGTTTTCATGGACACCTCCTGCGTGTCCCCAGATGCGTTTTTTTAGACACATTTGTTACACTCGATAAGGGAAGAGATGGCATGGTGCCTGGTGGATGCACTTCCCTAGTCTTTTTATCCAGTTTTCTCCATTCTGAGGTTTTTTCTAAATTTCCTGTATATTAGGCACTGAGTGAAATCCTTAGCCAGAATCCTTTTCATCAACTCTTTAATGTTGTTAAGTACTAAATTTAAACATTGGAAGTACACATTCTCGTTATAAAGTACACTCATTGTTGGCCCCGAACCCGACCCCGTGGACGTGTGAGAGGCGTGTACTTTGCAGGGCGCACCGGAAGGGCCTTGTTTAATTTAAACTGCCCTTGGAACCCGGGGTAATTTGGCCTTTGGGGGGAATGAGATCTTTATCCGCAGAGCTGCCAGGACCCCGCCTGCCTCTCCAGTGGCTGTCATGGGTGGGTGACGGGGCAGGGGCCTGTGGGTTTCCGCTTCCGCTCACGAAGCCTTTCGGCGGCGCCAACAGCCTTCTGCACCCGTGTGTTCTCAGAGCGCAGTTGTCCCCCGTGACTTCCACTGTGTTTCTTGAGAGGATCAGCCCAAGTAATTGCAAGTGGCGACCGGTGAAATATCACAAGTTTAGGTTAGGCACAAAGGCTTCACTGTAACGAAAAAGTTATTTTTCCTTAATTCTAGGACACAGTGTATCGCAGGGCTGGAAGGCACTGTGGATAAGTTCTAGGGCTTCATCCCATACCAGGACGGGCAGCCCGTTCCCCCCAGAGGGGACTTGTCCTTTTAATGGTGATGATTTGAAAACGCTTTCCTGAGATGGAGGTGGAACCCCTCTCTCTGGTTATCTCCTTCAGAAGCAGACACGTAGGTCTTAGGGTGGATGCGAACCTGTCTCCTGAAGTTCCCAGGTGGAGCTCATCCCGCTCCTTCACTTCTTCCTTGCTCTTATACATTTTCCTTCCCCTGTGGACTGTCTTTGATGTCCTTCCTCAGCACGCGGAAGAAGCTCTGATTTTGCGGTATCTCTCTTCCCGGGATGGTGTAGAGGAAAAACCAGGGTGTCTTTTCAAGCGAGCGCAGGTTTATGTGACGCGTTGAGTGTGTTCCGTACTCATCGCGCTTTAACTCGTCTTCGCTCCCCCTTCTCCGCTCTCCCTCTGTCTCGCGGTCCCTTCGCATTTGAACAAATTCTATCTCCCGAATTGCTATCACCTTTTATTTTGCTCATCACCTTTTATTTTGCTCTTTAAATGGAATTTGTGTTTCCCATAGAGGAGAAACCATGTGATATTTAAGCTTGTGCATCTCATTTATTTCACTTGCATTATGGTCTCAAAGTGCATGCATTTTCCTGCAGATGACTCGTTTGTCTTTCTTTACGACAGTAGTACTCCATTGTGCATAAATACTGCATTATCTTTCTCCATTCATCCATTGATGGACATACTGGCTCTTTCTAAAATTTAGCTATTAGGAACTGTGCTGCTAATCTCCACGAAGTGTAGCTCTGGTACACACTAAACATTCTAACTGAGTGAACTATTCCTTGCTATTATGAGTGGCAGCAAAGGTAAGTAAAAGACACATGGTACGGTGGTCAAAAAGGACAATAATCAAACTCAAAATTAGCATGCAGTTATAACCTGTAGTACTTGGAATGGTCTCAAGGGAATCTGGAGATGCCAGTGTGCTCCGGGAAGGCCCCTGCAGAGGCTGTGTGTTTAGGACAGGAGGGAGGCCGTGTGTGTGTTTGTGCTGGGACGGGGGCACTGCCAAGCCGGGAGAGCCCTTTTTCTTCTACCAACCAAAGCCAGTCAGTGTTGAGAGCTTGGAAAGTGAGTGGAACGAGATGAGGCTGGAGGAGTGCAGGGTTCTGTGGGTGCTGGGGAGAGTTCGGGCTGCATCTCAGTAAAAGACAAAGCTGTTGTTGGGTTTGGCGAAGGGACATGATCTGCTGTGCATACCGTCAGACTTGCCCTCATGCTGACCAGAGCAGACTGGAGAGGACCAGATTAGACACGTGACAGGCAAGAGACCATTGTCACCCCAGGGCAGATTCCTCCGCCACCGACAACAGCCTCGAGAGGTTTAAACAAGAAATCTCTCCGATATACAGTCATAGACACCGCAGACAGAATGTCTCTGATTGATGCCAGTGTTGCCAACCCAGCCAACTTGGCTGGGTTGTTTCTCCTCTGGCCTCTGTTTCCACCTTTGTGGCCAGATTGACTTTATGTTGTGAGGATCAGAAGACTTGTTGTGAGCCCCAGTGATAGGTCATCTGCAGTAAAGTATGTGTTTTTCTGCTGGGTTCCACCTTACATTTTCCTCAGGCTCAGTGATTCTTTCTCCCTTTAGATTTTGTGTGGAAGTGGGGATGAGTTTGAGAGAAGAATGTGACCAGATTGTGTATCGTCCCTACAAACTATATCAGAGAAAGCAGAGAACCCATGAGAGAAAGGCACTGTGCGGTCCATCTGTGACATTTCTTTCTTCTGTGATCCATTTCGTCATGTTATAAATACTTGACACCTAAAAACACCATGGTCATAACAGGACTTGTTGCAGGACCTATTTTAATCTGGCTTAGACCCCAAACGTCAGTAAACTAGCACAATGTGGGGCAGTCATGTGGCACTGCCAGCTGACTGCCCCAGGCTTTTACCCCTGGGGTCTGCCCTCCTGGTACAGTAACGCTCTTTGTCTTCCAGGAATCCCCGGAAGTGACTATGTGAATGCCAACTACATCGATGGCTACAGGAAACAAAATGCCTATATTGCAACCCAGGGGTCTCTTCCAGAGACATTCGGGGACTTCTGGAGAATGATATGGGAGCAGCGCAGCGCCACCGTTGTCATGATGACAAAACTCGAGGAAAGATCCAGGGTAAGAAGTATCACCTCTTCACGGTCCGCTCAGGGAGACTCAGGGTTGCATGTTTTATTCTGTTCACAATCTTATATTTCTTCGGGGTTAGCTTTTTCTGACAGGTGCTAATTTGTGAATGAACTCAACTGTTCTGAGAAAATCATTCTTTCATATCTTTTCAATATACGCCCACCAGCAATCAACCAGCAATCAGCATCACATACCTCAGTGCTGGGCGTGGTGGCTCACGCCTGTCATCCCAGCACTCAGGAGGCAGAGACAGGAGGATTGCTGAGTTCGAGGCTTGCCTGGGCTACATAGTGAGCTCAGAGCCAGCCTGAATTACAAAGCGAGACCCTGTCTCAAAAAAAAAAAATCTTTTCAATATAGAATTTCTTTTTTTTTTAATTGAATCCTTTATTGGTACAATTTATATACATCTTGCAATTACACATAATATTGGGGAATTTGTACCAATATATGACACAAGTCAATTCTCATTTTTACCCATACCTCCCCACCCTCTATATACATGCTCTTTTATTTTCTTTCAGAATCATATTTATTGCTTCCCCTCATTACATCCCCACACCAAATTTCCTTTGGAAATTTCCCATTCTACAAAGACTGTCATACTTTCTAGAGCTCATTTGCAACTACAGGTGTTCATATCAAACAGAAGATCTGGTATTTGCTTATCTGTGATCTATTTGTTTCACTTATTAGTGTGTCCTCCAGGTGTATCCATTTGCACATAAATGAATCCATCTTGTCATTCTTTATGGCAGAATAATACTCCATTTTATAAAATAAACTCACATCTTTATCCACTCTCCAGTTGATGGGCATTTGGGTTGTTTCGAAGATTGAGCTATCACGAACTGAGCTGCTATGAACAAGGGTGTACATCTGTCTTTCCAATGTGATTTTTTTTAAATTCTTTTGGGTATATTCCTAGCAGGCAGATAGCAATATAGAATTTCTTCTATGTTAACATGTTGTGATGAGTAAAAGGGTGAAAAGCATTCAGGCACATGCACAATTTGATTAAAGAATATAAATGTCAGCTCGAATCTCATCCTAAAACTCATAGTGAAAAAGAAGCCACCAAGAGCATCTCACCCATGTGCACATTCTAGAATTTTCATCCATTTACTTCTCACAGTCATAGGGTAAAATCTAAATACAGCCGTACAGGCTCTTACTTCATTATTCCAATTAACATTATATTAATTCAAGGCAGAGGGGAAAACTATATGGCTTTAACGTAAGGTAGAGAAAACACTTAAGTACACAGAGGGCATTTTGCTAGTTTAGACTTCTCCAAAGTGGATAGGTTTTAATAACAAGTCATTAGTTGTTAACGTCCAAGATAGCAATTTTATTCATCTTGCAGGTCTGATATTATGGTGCATGACACATTAGTTAAATGCTGTTGATTGGGAAAATGAAAACATAATGTGTAAGCCGTGTGCCATATTCCCCACTGTATATGCAAATTCTGTAATCATCAGAAGAAAATCTTCAACTTGAGATTGTAACGGGGAGATCTCTGAAAAAGCCAGCACAGATGATCTAAGGTCAGGAGAGGGGTCTCTCTCACCACGGTCACTTAAAGACAACGCTTAGCAGGAGTCACAGCCCAGGACACTAATACAGGCAAAGGTCATA